>JAJEKB010014990.1:2657-33866 GCA_022393335.1 Macrotrachela quadricornifera
ATGTTGTTATGACGGCAGGTTTTCCGCACCCTCTTGTCTTTGCAATTTTGTAGCTCTTAGTGTGTACTAGTTACCCTAAAAAATTCGGCTTTGGGTATGAACAAAATAGTGAAAAACGAAGGCTCGCACCATTTGCTTGGAGGTGTATTTTTGCCTATTTTTGATGCTTGGTACCGTATTGAGGAAGTACAGGAAAAGTTTAAACGATCAGGCTGAAATTTTTAGGGTTGACTGCTATGACTGTGGCAAACGTTTGCTGAAAGTTTCATGCGAATGTACCTTGATTTTTCAATTGGGCCGAAACGTCCCTAAAACGTCCCCCATCCTTTTATACTTTTTTTACGGCGCGAAAGTAATGTGTGAGTAATTCAAAGTTAGAATAAAATATTTTCCTTCGATATTTTTATATGATTCGACAGAGCACATCAAGCTTTGCCAGATTGTATATAGTGCAAAATTTCTGAACAGCATTCTTCAATTAAAGAGTATTGCAATTTGCCCGAACCATAAAGCAAAAAACGCGCATTTCGTAAAAATCTTTATAGAGATAAGAACGAGACTTTCTAATAATAAAATTCGGCTGTTCTTCATTACGCTTATTACGTCACACATTCAAAAAAATACTTCTGGGATGCAGCATCAAAAATTCCATCCAATGATTCCATTTCCAAACGCCTGACAAAGTCAAAAAAAAAACGAAAAAAAGTTCAATTAATTCAAAGCTCCAGTGTTTTTCTTTCTTAAAAAGAGTGGGATATTTTTCAAAGGTTTTTCCGATTTCATAAATAGTTTTTTTTAAAAATTTTACCGCGAAAAAATCAGTAAAACAATTTCCAATATACACAATTTTCCAAAGCTCAACGAGCTCTATAGAACCAATCAAAACAAGATAAGAAAAATATTTTACTATAACCAAAAATTAGTCACATCTTACTTTCCCATCAGAAAAGGTACAAAATTGATGAACGTTTCCCCAGTTCCATATTAAAAATTTTTCAAAACATCCCTATTCCTTCGCCTCACTAAATTGCAAAATTGACCGATTTTCGTTTAATATAAACATCATTTTTTATTAAACATGAAAATATGACGGCAATGCCCATCACATGATATTTTCCCACCCCATAGTTTAATCGGACACCTGCGCAACTATGATTAGACAACTGAGAATCATTACCATACACTGCCTCTAGAATAGGCATACACCGAACCCGAACTCCCGTTCGGGGTTCGGACCGAACAGTTCGGGTTCGGTCTCGAGTTCGGAGTTCGGGTTCGGGTTCGGTCTTCAGAGTTCGGGTTCGGGTTCGGGACTACTTCACCGAACTCAGACACGACCGAGCATCTAGAGGGTTCACCAAGCATTTTTGGTAGGTAAATAGTCGATTTTGAAAGCACTCGAAAGTTCGGTCAGGTTCGGGTTCGGGTTCGGGTTCGGGTTCGGTTTTTTTCTAATCTTGTCAATTTTATTCAGATGCTCCAAATTCTTCATTTTTTTGAACCATTTCTTTTAGTGTGCACAGACATACAATAACCGACTTTAAAATCTATTATTTGGGCTAATTTCTATACCTTTTTATCGATTGACTAAACTGTTTAAAACCGAACCCGAACCCGAACCGAACCCGAACCCGAACCGAACCCGAACCCGAACCCGAACTCTGAAACCGAACCCGAGCCGAACCCGATCCCGAACTCACGGAACCCGAACGTTCGGGTTCGGTGCATGCCTACTCTATAATACCTGATTCAAACTGTCTCACGTGACCCTTGCGCAAGGTCGAAATCGTGATCATGGTTTGCTTCAACTACTCACCCTCAAGCCATCCTCACCCTCAAGGCTAGAACGAATGCAGTTGTATCTCAATAATCAAGGCAATTACTTTGAACATTTGATGAAATAAAATCTATAATAACTTGCTTCTGTATTTTTTTTCGAAAATATCGATACTTTTAGTATACTCTAAATGATACTTTTTAAAAAATCAATTCAATACAGATGAAACACGTTGAATACTTCTTTCGACGTCGGCTATGTATGGATGTGTTGAAGGTAATGTTTCGCGATAGATCGCAGCTGCTTGTTTCAAATACGACAAAGCTTCATCTAACTGGCCAATATCTTCATCAACATAACCGATGTTCTCAATTGCTCATGCAATGTTTGGATGATTAGGAGGAAGTGATTTTTGTGAAATTTCCAACGACATAATGGCATGTTCGAGTGCTAATTGCGATTTTCCAAGATGACGATAAGTAGTAGCAATATTGTAGTGAGATGTTCCTATGTAAGAATGACCGGTAGGAAGATATTTCTGACGAATCGATAAAGTTTTTAGATGATATTCGAGTGCTTTACTATGGTTGCCTTGCCGCAGATAGACGTTGCCAACGTTAGCAAGACATTTAGTCAAATCCACATAATCGTCGCCTAATATTCGTTTGTATATTATCAATGTAGTGTGAAGCATTTCGAGTGCTTCCGAATATTTGTCTTGCTCTCTATATACATTGCCGATACAGTTATAACTATGTACTTGATCAAGATCATTGCCTTTTCCCGACCGTTCTCTAATTTCTAGAGCTTTGTAATGCCAATTCAGGCTAACATCATAATCGTCTTTTTTCGTCAATAAAATGCCAAGTGAAAAACAATAACGATGTACATCGTCGTGATCTTTCGGTAGTTCTTTTAGTCAGCGAAGAAAGTAATGTTCAGCTTCATCTATCTTTTCCATTTCCATGAGAATAGTGCAGAATGGTCGGATACTTATGTTTTCATTACCTTCACGATAATCTTTCTTCATATAATCAAAGATTGGTTTGAAACTATGATTATTATCACTGCATAGTTCCATATAAACGATCCATATACCATTGTTATTACGAGAAATACTGATCAGTCGGAAGATACATCCTAGCATCATCAATACTTCGTTTTCTTGTGAAAAGTCACTAAGCTTAGTAATATTTGCGAACGGTTTAACATTATCAAGATGAGGATCAGTATCGATTTCAAATAGAACTCGTTCAAGATCGTTTGATTCAGACAGAAAGGAACGAGCCATCTCACGATCGAGACTTGTCGAAAAAAATGAATTTATTGAAATATAGTCTTCAATAGAATCTTTTAGTACTTGAAGTTCTTCTTTCGACATCAGTTGGCCACGATAAAGACACAGGGCAGAAGTGCACCGATACTTGTCCAGTTGTTTTTGAAGATCAAAAATGATAAAATGAACGAGAAACAACTGAAAGATATTTTGTGTTCGCAATGGTTTGTTTAATAATCAATAGAGAAATGAATCTCTTGTATACCACCATATTGACCGCTTAGAAGAATAAGTACATTCGAATTCTTTCAGAATCTTTAATTGAGCTCTATTATCATTGTAATATTCTTCACAGTAAGAGATGAGTTCATCGATTTCGTTGTCAACAGGTTTCATACGAAGAAAAAAATTGAGAAGTAGCTGTGAATGTATGAATTGACCATTGAGACCCGTTGTTGATTTTACATGTCCAAGATTAGTTTTGAAAACATTGATTAAAACGGATTCATCAACTTTACTTTGTTGTTCTTTAGTATAATGCGATTGAACTTGATGAACTAATTCATCCAAGTTCACAATAACATCTTTAATTTACAAATAATAATGTGAATAACTTGCAAAATAATTAAGGAATCATAGCTACCTTTGAGAATGCATCGGCCCACTGCTTATGTTTTTCTTAGTTAAGCAATAAACATAAATAACGGATAGTTATCGAAGATGATGAATAGAAGGAACCACCTCACTATCCAATCTACCGCTTACAATTAGAATAAGTCGATCATGATTGGAAAATGATTTAATATAAAACTTGTATTTTTCACTATCATCAAATGTTTTCAGATGATTGATAGATGATCGAATTCGATGCTGAGCATCGATATTTTCAGCGGACTGATTCACTTGAGCATCTAACCAGATAGGAGAATATATTTCAAGGTTACTATCACTGGCGTTAATTATTGCCTTGCTTGTTGCTGACATCAGTAAAATGCTATTGCAAAGCGCATAGCGGCAATGGTGTTTTGTAACAGCAAAAAATCTTTTAAAGAACAAAAAAAATAGTAACTGTTTTGTGTTTGTTCTTAGGTTGCCTAAAGTATTCTCTATACGATGCAAGTCGTGAATATAAGCCGACCTGTTCAAATAAAACACTTCATCTTTCACTTTCAAAATCATGTTATTTTTTCTTTTTCTTTTATATAACGAAAATAATCTCCTTAATATAGCTGTTCGAAAAGAAAGGCAAATTTTTTTCTGTATGCATGCACATAGGTTTTTTTTTCAATCACTTGAATCATTCTGTGTATCGAGAAATTATCGTATAGTTTGCGATAATTTTTTTCAAAAAACGAACATTTATATTTACAAGTAACTTTTGCTTCAGCGTCTGTTTTTTTCTTTCAACTTATTTTATTCAATTTTCGTTCTCTTCGTTTCTTTATCTATTTTTCAATTGTGTTCTTTCACTGTTATCGAACATTGTTATTATGTTCTTCGTTGAGTCTACTATGGTCCTGTGCGTTCCTTTGTTAGCTCTAAATATATTATTAAAGTCATAAGATGAGCAGACATTTTTGTTAAAAAAATATATGTTCCATCCCAAACAATTTTACGAGGAAGATCGAGTATTTTTTTTTCGAATGTAACGAGCTATGCAAAGAGATTCGAATTGTTACTTATTCGTATAAAGTTTCTAGATAAATTCCTCCACAGTGACACATATGAAAAACCAATTCTGCCTTCCACAGTCGAGGATAAAGTGATTCGCAACGACAAACGTTACTTGTTATTAAAGCCATAACATGAGCAAACATTTTCGTTAATTGACGTTTCTGCGAAATATTACTCAGTAGGACCTATCTTCATTCATAGTGAATTATGGAGTTTTGATAATGATGTGTCGTTTCCTCATTTTTGATCTTAGACCAAAGTCATAAACTATTTTTTTTGTAGTATCCCCTATAGTGGAAGGAACATGGTGTTACTCACGTAGATTTCAAGTTTTCGGAAGTGTTTTACAATCCGCCCCGAAGAGCGATATCTTTTGCTCTTACAATAGTGCGCAGTGTCCTTATGCAAAAGACGTTACCAAGCCTTCTTCGATTTTCGTGCCTCTCGTTCTTCACTATTGGCAGGAAAAATCATCATCTTGTTCAAGGTGAATTGTAGAGCACTCTTAACAACTCCAGATCCAACCGGATCATATCATGTTTCACACGTACTATAACGAAAAACATCGTGACCCAAAAAACTATGCCTACCCGTTTCTTCCGGATTTGACTTGAGTACGTTTTGATACCCCTCCTAATATAGCATTCACTCTAAAAAAAGGAGTTTTGCCAAACTAAAAAAGGATCTTCCCCTCGATACACGGGAAGAAACCAAAGGTCCACGAGAAATAAAATTTATTCCGTTTTACTTTCTACACAGAATTTTTATTTTTCTATATAAAATTTTGCTTTTACTTAAATGATATTTAACGTTTTATTACTTGGGTTTGCCATAGACCCTTTAGATCCTTTTCGGTCCCTTTAGCTGCTTTCAGATCCTTTTAGATCCCTTTAGGTCCCTTTAGATCCTTTTAGGTCCTTTTAGGTCCCTTTATCTCCTTTTAGATTCCTTTAGGTCCCTTTAGATCCTTTTGGATCCCTTTAGCTCCTTTTAGATCCCTTTAGCTCCCTTTAAATCCTTTTAGGACCTGAAATGAGCTAAAAGGATCTAAAAGGACCTAAAGGGATCTAAAAGGAGCTGAAGGGACCTAAAGCGATCTAAAAGCATCTAAAGAGACCTAAAAGGATCTAAAGGGATCTAAAAGGATCTAAAAGGACCTAAAGAGGCCTGAAGGAACCTAAGGGGATCTAAAAGCATCTAAAGAGACCCCAAGAATCTAAAGGCAGCTAAAAGGACCTTAAGTGATCTAAAGGGACTTTAAAGGGCCTACAAGAACTTAAATGGACCTAAAGGGATTTTAACGTATATAGAAAAGCAAAACTGAATAAATTTTATTTTTCGTGGACCTCTCGAAGAAACTGTTTTGGTTTCGGAGAAAAAAGGTTTCGAATAGAACCTTAGCTGAAAATAGCTCGAACGTAGGTTCGGTAGCGATAGTTTCGTCCAAAACCTTTTTGACCATAAAATAAAATGGTTTCGCTCAACAGATTCGGCAAAAGTTCTGCTGATCCAATCCAAAGAAAAGTTCGACGTAAAACCTTAAGTACTGAACCATTATCGCATGCAGCTTGCTTTTGGTTCGGTAAAAAACCTTTTTCGAATAAACATATTCAAAGTTCCGTACGAATGCTTCCGTACCGATCCTTGTCGCACCAATGGAGTAGTGTCACATATCCAGGATTTTGGAGATGCCACCGCGTCTCCTGAGGGAGATGCCGCATCTTCCTCAGGAGACGCCACACCTACATCCGGGAGATGCGGTCATTTGTAATCAGAGATGTAAGATTTTCGCTAGAGATGCACATCCCTCACATTCTCACCCGCATCTCTCGCGAGAGATACAACATCTCCCTCAGGAGACGCGGTGGCATCTCCAAAATCCTGAATATGTGACACTACTGAAGTATTTATATATTTTATACGCCTATCGTGTTACTTTTTATATAGTTATTTGCTCTTACTCTTATCACGGAATTCTTTTCGTTGTATCAGTTATTTCGCAGACTTCCTAAGCGCTCAGTATTTTTTCGCTCAGATTAATGAAATCATTTATCAGTTTACTATTGCCTTCGACGTATGAACTAGACCCCTGCAAGTTTATCTCGTCTTCATTGCGGGTGTATTTCATTACAACTTTTGGCTACGATCTTTTCAAACGAACGAAAACTTGACGCCTTAAACGTACCTATCAATGACAGATCTCGAATTTATATTATCAGATACAATTATGAATAAAAACTACCCCTCATCGTATTCGGCAAATCATTGGCCCATTTTTCGAACATTTTAGCTGCAGACAACGAAATAAACATGAAAAATAGATGCGATCGCTCTGAGTGCTCTTGATCCGTTAAATCAACGGCCGACATCTATAGGTCATTCAGTAAAAATTGTATTGAACTCAAAAAATCTTCACGAAATGGTTGATCATTTCGTAGAAGCTATACTTAACCAGGTAGCAGATTACCAAATTTTTCATAGTTTGGCATAAGTTTTGCCAAGCATTGCGGCCCTACACGGATCCATTCATAGTTCTGTATCACTTTTGTCTAACCTTGACTTGCCGTACGACACGACTGACAGTTTGGTATAAATTTTGTCAAACCTCAGGTCACTATACGAAACCATTGTCAGTTTGGTATTCATTTGGCCAAGCCATGAGTGAGTATACGAAACTAATGGTCGTTTCACAAAGGCTGTATGCAACCATTCGCAAGTATACGAAACAATTAATGGTTTAGCATAATCTTTCCTAGTCCTTGAGTCATTACATGGAACGATTAATAGTTTTGTATAAACTTTGCCAAACTTTGAGCGACTGTGCGAAACTAATGATAGTTTGGGAAAAGCAGTACCTAACTGCTTACAAGTATTCGAAACTAGAAATGGTTCTGTAGGATGAAAACGAAACCTTCTTATCATGTACCAAATTCTACAAGATTTTGTGTTGAAAGTACAAAACTATTTCGAAATGAAAAGGAGTAAGATTTGTTCGGTAAAAAATGCATAAAACCAATATTAAATTCACGGAGCTAAAGAATGTTCGGTATTATGCGTGCAAAACCTGTACTGTTCTTCTTGAACTATTTATCGTTTTGTATAAGTTATACGTAACCCTCAAGGGTTCATGCTAAACTGTGAATCGTTCCGTGTAGATAAACCAAACCTTTAGTGGAACAATAGAATGATAAAAGGTTTCGCATGAATTATACTGAACCTTCGAAAAAGTAAATGAACTGCCATTGGTTCGATGGATGATTTACAGAACCATCAGAAGTTTAGTAGTGAATATGCTGAACTTTTGATAAGTTTTCGATGCTTTTAAAGATTCGTGTATGTTATACGAAACTTAGAGCTAATCAATATCGAATCTACTGAACCTTCAAGTGACATACGAAACTTCGAAGGGTGTCGTATAAATTTTACCGACCCTTTAAGGATCCACGAACTCATTATTGGTTTCGAGTAACCCATACTAAACCTTTGATGTTTAAACGACACCATGTCTGGTTTAGTTTAAAATATTCTGAACTTTCTAAAAACTGACGAACCATCGATGGTATGGTGTTAAAAAAACCTGAACCATCAATAGGTTCACCAAACTAGGAATAGTTTGGTAGAAAATAGGCTAAACCTCTCGTCAGACGACGAAAACGCTGCTGGTTGTGTGGACATGTCATAGAACTATCAATGGTTTCGCACACCACATAGAAAACCTTTAAAAGGTTTATTTTGTTAAGTGCCAAACCTTCTCGACCTAACTGAACTAAAAAAAGGTGGGTGGCTGAAGCACGGAACCTTTTTCACTTTTCCGAACTTAAAATGGTTCGGTGAAAGCATGGGAAACCTTTTAAGTTCAGTAGAACGCTAATTTGTTTAGAATGCAAAGGGAGGGGGGCGCAAATGGGCAATTGCCCATCTCATTTAGGGATTTGTCCATTGAGATTTTACGTTTTTTAAAGTTGTTTATTTATTTTTGAATTAGATAGTCAGTGTAGTTTTTTTCTTCCATCTGCATCATAAATAGAGACATTGAAAATTAGTGATCTGCTAAGTCCACTTCTTACGATTCGGATTCCACTGCGACTCCGAAAAACTCCGAATTTTTTTTTCCTGACTTATGGGGCATATATAAATAATAGCGATTTGATTTCAAAGATAGTTTTGAAGGCTCGGATGTATAGAAGATTTCTCTGAATTAGCCCATATACTTGTTTTTGCGTTATCACTGCCTACAAAATTTTCTCTGAAATCCTCAGGTTAGATATATGCACGGTTATAAACGACCATTTTAAAAGATATCTCACTTGTTTAGTAGATACCATATTACGATCATATTTCACCGTGTGTAAAAGGTCGTAAATAATCGAATACTCGATTATCAGACCACTTGATAGTAGTTATAAACTGGATACGACATGATGAAATAAGGTCGTAATACGATTTCCCCGAAATATTTCATTTACCACCAATAAATCATCGTCTTAGGTAGTATATGTGTATACTTGTTGTTTTGTACTATTCGCTCATATAAAATTTTCGCTAATTTAACTCTAATCGAACTAGAGGTGTTACTTTATACTTACTTTATGAAATAAAGATAAAGAAAATATAAAGAATAAAAACTTTTTTAAAGTCACTCCAATAAAATATAAAAAAACAAGTTTTGTTAGAAAAAAAATTCTTTTTTCTTTATTTTTTCTTTATCTTTATTCTTTATTGTAAACAAAAATAAAAATAAAGTAACACTCCTAGATCGAACTGCACAGTTCACTATTTAAAATAGACTAAAAACACACCTAACTCAGGTTTAAGATCTGTGTTTCATGCATTTTTTGATTAGAAAAACCTCATTTCATTTTCTTTTATATTTTTCCTACGTTATCAATATTTTGTTGGACGAAAAATTTTTGACTATTTGTGAAATCGCCGCCCATTTTGCCCATCGATGTTTTTCGGCACAAGAGATGTTTGCCCATTGGTCTAAATATTCTGGTTGTGCCACTGTTATCTCTCACATTTTTTTAGCCTTATAAAATTAGAGTATCTACATATAGTAGTAGAATTTCTTTCCCAAATATTCAATTGAATGCTTTGTTTCTGATAATGCTTAATTTGGACTCGAAATTTCGTCTATAGTAAAGTAGTTTTACTGAAAATTCTATCCTTCAAACTACTTTCATCTTTTTTGACTAATATTCTATAGTTCACGAATAGAAAGACGAGTCATACCGATTTATCAAATGTATTTCAATTAGAATAGTCGAATGAATTTCGCGCAAGCTCACTCGAATAGGTTATAAATACAATATTTTGAATAATGGTCAGTTATACTTAGCCTGGTGTTTATGTCCAAGTATGAGGTGTATTTTCTCTAAATCATTTTATATTTAACTGCTTTAAAATTAAAATAAACATGCTGTATGAAAAGTGAGTTTTATGACATTTAAGATTTAAGAACAAATGAGCTTTGAAAAGTCTAAATGTAAAACAGTAATGTTATTATTTCCAAATGTTTTCCGTTTGAATTAATTTCTGTAAAAGGTATATTCAATAATTCCTCTCATTAATTTTTTTAACAAAAAACTTTCAGGTGAGATGAAAGCTTTCGTTCGTCTTTCATACAGCATGATTGTTCGTGTATCAACCGGGTTATCTTGCACACTTGCGACATACTCTAGGAGTGATACTTTATCTTTGTTTTATTATGAAAATTAAAACCACTTTACTGTATTCAACATAATCTATCTACTTCACTTTATCAGAATGTAAAGATAGCTGTTCTACGTTACTTGATCAAGTGGATATAAAATACCACTTCTAATCTATTCAATATTTGAAACTTTTTTCAATGTTGCAAAATGCATTTTCATTAAAAGAAAATGTCATGAAATTAGCTTCATAGTGAAATTATTCATACATTTATTACATTTTGATATTCAGTAATAGTCTTTCTTTCGATCAGCTTTGAATAATTTTATGACACAGTAAGTTTTCAGATAAATCAAATTCTGATCTTGCCCATAGATGAACAGATCATTTATGGAATAATTTCACATAGTCGCACCTACACTCAATTCATAAACACTTGCATAAAGAAACATGCAAAATAGTTTTTCGGACCGTTTTAAAAAACAAAGACACCGAAACATATTCCATCTGACTTGAAACACTGAAACGTATGTTATTATCTTGGAAACCAGTTACAATGTATGTTTTCTCCAGTATATCACGCCATGGATAAGAAATTTCGATCGAATTCGAACTTCTGTAAGTTAGTCCTAACCGAAATCAATGCTTTGGATAGATTGTTTATATAATTTCACTTTTCACTCACCCAAAAAAATTTCAGATAGATATTGTGCGTTAAGCTAGTATTCATTTTTGAGTTTACTAATGAATAATCCATATTTAACAAAACTTTCTTATGAAAAATGTTGTCCAATAGATTTTTCATAAGAAAATAAATTTTGGGTCAAATCAAATTTATTTTTATCTCAATAAAACAAATCCAATTGTACTTAAATAAAATCAAAGAAATAAGCTGATTTTTAAAGGTATTTGGCAGTACCTCTCATCTTTCATACTATCTAAGTAATTTTGAAAGGAAACGTTGTACTATTGAGTTAGAAAGATTTATGACAGAACAACAATCAATCTTGTTTTCAGTATCTGCGGCAGACTCACATATATGAAAAATTGGATTGTAATAAAGAAGATAATAAAATTATGAGAAATACCCAGAATTCAATATTGATTCTCAAAGTAATAACATTAAATTCAAAATTTTCAAGGTCTTTAATCCACCATTCAATGCAAGTTTTGTTGCGCTAGAATATAATTAATGTCTGATAACAAACTAAATAATAAATCGATAGTCAAACTTCATACTTTTACTAATCGTTTTTATCACATCTTACTGGTTCGGTAAAGATAGAGATATTTACATCTAGTTTACTTCACTTTAACGTTCGGGTAAAGAAGATTTACTATACCTCACTAGTAAAATAGCTCAATTGTAGTTTACTTGGAAAAGTAAAGATAAAATGCTATTACTAATTTCGTATTAGCTTAGTGAAGTATTCACATTTCCACTCTTTTATGTATGATGTAAGGAAAAGTCGTAGTAAACTCTTCTTCTTTTTTTCCTTTCTCATGATATTCTAATGTCTATTTACTTTTTTTTGTTCACATATAATCTTGATGATGATTGTTTGAAACAAGTAGTATTCCTGTTATAGATATATAAATTAATAAATATTAACTTCATTTTACTTGGAGAATTTATTTCTAAACCGTCGATTTCTAACAATGACAACTAGAAATGGATCTGACAATTTATACAAATATAGTAGTACAAATCAATATGGAAAGTATGAATTTAGAATTTCAATTAAATGATACATACTGATATATATATTTATATATGTACATATTTAGTAATGATAAAAGCGAAGTTTGTCAATGGTATTCCCATAACGATGGATTGAACCATTCACCAAATGACCTAACAACTAGAGAACTCAATCGTAATGATTATACTACTACTAGTAGTCAAAATGACCGATATAACTATGGTAGTTATTACAATACTTCAGAACCTAGAGTAGACAAATATAGTTCATATGAAAGTACATCAACACATGATTTGGCTAATGCTACAATGCTTCATACAAGTAGTGACGAAGAAACAAATGAACTTCTTAAGAAATTAGGTGGTAATGTTTTTATTGATCCTAATCCACAAGTTATTCGACGTGTAATATACCAAGAGCCAATAGAACAACGAGTTACTATCAAGTATTTTCAACCACCATCTGTTCCAAGATCAGATGTAATGTGACAATTTATTTGCATATTCAGTCTTACTAATCTTTGTATAATTTTAGTCATATTATTCTAAAGAAAGGCGTCCACAATAATCATCGTCCTCTTTATCATTTGTTATAAACAATCATTCACTACATCCTTCTACACTACCAACATCTATCTAATATGAACATTCATAAACATCACTAACAAGAGTTTTGAGTGAAACAATTTTCAAAAAAGAAAAATTTATATTATATGGATTAGATACATTAATGTATTTTATTTTATAATTCCGCGTATCTTATCTCTAAACCCGTTCTATTAAGACTGCTCATTATAAAAACATTTTTTCATTTCTTTCAGAAAAAAAAACTAAATAAAAGACGTACCTTCATTTTTCTTTTGTGATGGTTTGTTTTTAAATTCCAGATTATTGATTTTTGTTTCATTTAAGCAATATTGCTAATGGACGGTGTATTCGCTACAGGTATCAATCTGAACATTATACAACAGTAAAACATGTTCCTTTCGTTGTTGATTATTTACGACTATATCATAATATTGTTCTATATCATGTTGTGCAAACACTTTTAACTAGATGTGACTTGAAAATTTTAGCGTCAATTCAGAATGTATCTCGGCTTAGATTATTTCCTCGGCTGAAGGGAGGGTCATATGAAAAAAAATAGTTTGTTTGTTCGTTTGTTTGTTTGCTTGCTTGACGCAGGCCAAACAAACATCCCTCAGTCATGGCCTAAAGGTTAAAAAAACACCGCTTAGGCATGGGTTACAGATTAGAAAAATATCCCTTCGTGAAGGGTTAAAAGTCAACAAAACATGATCAGTAGTAACTTTGATGAGTCATCGTGGCTACATATGAGCGATGTTTCATCATAGTCAATCTGGGTGGATGAGTTATTGTTGCCAATCTGTTAGGATGAGTGTAAAGGTAGTTAAGGGTAGTTGAGGCTAATTATGGCTAGTTAACATTAATTAAGGCTATATAAGCAAATGAAGAAAAATAAATATAACTAAAGTTATTCTTGGTAGAAGAAAGTCTATTCAATGATAATTAAGTTAATAAAGCTGGTTTTGCAAGACGCAAAATGTGAATTGGCTTGTTTGCGAATGAAATAGAATGGTGTATTACAGAAGTAGACTTATACATGGAAGCAACTAGCCGTGAGTGGCGCCGATGGACGACTAGTCGCTGATCTAATAGATTTACCGAAGGTACGATTTAAATCGATGGAGTTTATAGGAAACAGTCGACTAATTGGATCCGATCGACTGATATTGTGTTTTTTTGAAAACGATGCCACACTTAGGAATTTTCTTTAAATCAATTCTGAAAACATTTTTTCTTTAAAAGTAAAACGTCTTGAATATGCATTTCAAGGAAAGCATCACTTAGCGACTAATTTGGATGCATACAAGTGAAAATAGAATAATCCACTGTTAACAATCTTTCATGTAATTTAGCGAGGAGCCAAGTTCAGATTTGAGTTGTTGGATATTTGTTATGTTTTCTTGAGTCGTGTGGGACATTATTTAAAACTACTTTAGTCGATCTGATTTTTATTACCTATATCAACTGATTTAGAATTAAAATTTTAGATTAGGTCATGCATCTTCCAATTCTATATGAAAAAGCTTATGGGAATATATATTTTACATCCTTTAACGCTATTCTGATAAAAATGCTTACAGTTGTATTCAAAGAAAAATGGAATATTTTCATCAGAATTTTATAGGCCTAGCGAGAGCCCGTACATACTGCACGAATGTCTTTTTGTGTACTCAAAAAGTGAGTACAATCTAGAATCTGTCAGTGTGCCCGTCCGGCCGTCCAGCCGTATACACGATAACTTTCGAAAGAAGAGTCAGATCATGATGAAGTTTTCCACACAGTTCCGTCTCATCAATGTCTCGGTCGAGTTCGAAGATGAGCCTGATCGGACGAGCCCTTTTTGAGTTATTGCAAAAATATTGATTTTTCCGTATGGTTTTCCTATGGGAAGGTCAATATATTGTCATTTTCGTAAGAAACTTTTCTATCAAAGCTGAATAAAATCCCATTTGTTGTATACCATTCAACAGAGAATTTTACGAGCTACAAAATGGTATATAATATATAAAGAAATAAGAAAATCAAATCACCTATTGTGTACTCAGAAAGTGAATACACTGTAGAACCGGTCAATATGCCTGTCTGACCATTTACACGATAACTTTTGAAAGGAGAGTCCGATCACGATGGAATTTTTTTCTATACATACATCAACTTACCTTGATTATTGCGGCGATGAGGGGATGTACCTTTAGGTCCTCAAGTTCTATATGATGGAGGTACTTTGGGTTCTGAAGTCCTATATTTTGGAGATACGCTTCGATCCTCAAACCTTATATTATGGAGATATCCTTAAGTCCTCAAGTTCTACATTTTGCAGATACCATTAGGCTCTCAACTCCTGTATTATGGAAGTACCTTAGGTCCTTAAGTCCTGTATTATGAGGGTATCCATAGGCTCTGAAGTGCTATATTTTGGTGATACCCTTAGACCTTCAAGCCCTATATTATAGAGGTACCCTTAGGTCCTTAAGTCCTATATTTTAAAAATATCTTTAGGTCCTCAAATCCTATATTACAAGGTGGCCCAAAAGTCACTTTACCGAGAAAAAATTGAATATCTCCATAACAGCTTGACCAAATGGGCTCATATTTTTACCAAGAATAGAGGCATGTTCACACTCCAAATCCATACGGACAAGCCTAGTGAGAGCCTTTAGTAAATACCACTATTGACCTCAACAAGAAAAAATTTACTTTTTCACAGTTAGAAAAAAAGTCACTTTGCCGAAAAAATTTGAGTATCTCCGTTATGGCTTGAGCTAACGAGCTGACCATTTTGTCAATGATAGAAAGACGTTCAAACTTCATATTCACAAAGGCATGCTTAGCGAGATCTTTTGTTAAGTATATTGTTTTCTATCCTATCTATGAAAAAGTAAAATTATTTTGTTGAGATCATTGGTGGTACTTTATAAAGGCTTTCCCTAACCTTGTTCGTATAGATTTAAAGTGTGAACATGCATCTATTATTGGTAAAAAGATCAGCCCGTTCGCTCGAGTCCTAGTGGAGATATTTTATTTTTTCTTGGTATCGTGACTTTTGGGTCATATACAGGGCGGACCAGAAGTCAGTTTACGAAAATAAAATAGAATATCTCGACTACGGCTCTAGCAAACGGGCCGATTTTTTTACCAATAATAGAGACATGTTCAAGCTTCATGTTCATAAAGACATGTCTAGAGAGTCTCTCTGTTAATTATACTGTTTTTTTTCTATCTGTAAAAAAAGTAAAATTTTCTTGTTGAGGTCAGTAGTGGTATTTACTAAAGGCTCTCACTAAGTTTATCTGTATGGATTTGGAGTGTGAACATGCCTCTATTCTTGGTAAAAATATGAGCCCATCTGGTCAAGCTGTAATGGAGATATTCAATTTTTTCTCGGTAAAGTGACTTTTGGGCCACCCTGTATTTTTCAATGATCAAGATAATTAAAATGAAATCAAACTGAAAAATAATAGCTTGAATATACGTAGACTTTGTTTGTGAATTTTCAAATTAAAAAATGCAATTATAATAATTTTAATTGATACAACAAAAAAAATTAAAATTTTCAAATAAAAAGATCATAAACCAAATGTACGACAAGAAGAAGCATGTATACGTAAAACTGGTGGAAGAGTAACAAAATATAAAGATGATGTACCACATGTTGAAAATCAACTAGCTGTCACTCGTGCATTAGATGATTATTCAATAGATAAACATATTGTACCAGCATTACCTGATATAATTCAATATTCCAGTAGTGTCACATATCCAGGATTTTGGAGATGCCACGGCGTCTTCTGATGAAGATGCCGTATCTCTCGCGGGAGATGCGGGTGAGGATGTGAGGGATGTGCATCTATAGCGAAAATCTTACATCTCCGATGACAAACGACCGCATCTCCCGGATGTGAGTGTGGCCTCTCCCTCAGGAGACGCCATGGCATCTCCAAAATTCTGGATATGTGACACTACTCAAAATATTCTAAAGAATAAAGAAAAATTTCATTTATTAATATTATTCATGTTTATTGTTACCTGATTTTATAAAAAAAACTAAATACGAGAAAAGAAATATCATATTGTTTAATGTTGTTTATTATTAATACAATAATTTCAATAAACTCTTGTATATATTATAAACTGTAAAATTAAAAAAGAGCAAGTTGTTCATGTAGATATTTAATGGATAAAATAGTACCTTCTCATGAATTTTTTTATCTTTCTTTGTGTCTTATTTTTCTTGTTTACTCAAAAACAGAATCAACGCCTCCTAGAACTATTTGAAACTAATCATTAGCATTCGACTTGATTTAATATTTTATCTTCTCAATTCTCATTATGGTTAAATGCAAACTTCACCTATTAAAAAAATTTTTTTCATCTTAAATTAATTTATTTCACGTTTTAGATTTTAATTATCATAATAATTTTCAAACATTTAAAAACAAATATAAATCGAATTTTTTTCACACGATTAAGACAAATATCAATTGAATTGCTCTTTCAAACAATTAAAAAAATACAAATTAAATAAATTAAATTTTTTGTTTAAGGAAAGTTGTTAAGTTTTTGACTTTCATAAAGTTTCTTACTTAGTAGCGAGTGTATCTTCACCAAGTTTTAACGAAGATTTATCTCGAAAGAAACTTTTCCACTGTTTATCTCACCAAGTTCAGAGATATAAACGTTTCTCACTAAGTACAAGTCGTACTTAGTGAATATATATGTGTTTAAATTGAATGAGAAGCAGTGATTATTTAAGATTTTAACGTCTAATTCAATCGCATCTTACTTTATTATCTATTGTCCAAAAAAATCAGTCGAATCCAAAGTAAAATTACGAAAAAAGCCTACAAACGGCAGTTAGTTATTTATCTTTTTTAATTCCACAACAGATTAGTGGAATTATTATTTCGCTTTATTAATTGAAAAAACAATTGGTCGATCTATTATTTAGATTTATCTTTATCATTTTAAAGAACAAATAGTGAATTTATTATTCGACTTGTAACTTTTTGAACTAATTTGCAAAAATGCCGAAGATAAAACGAAGATCTATATCTCAAAGAAATGCCGAGAGAGCAAAGAGAATGGGAGAAAGAAGAACTGATGATGAGTTTCGGTTGTCAGATAATAGAAGACGAGCAAATTCTCTCAAAATTCAACGACAAACTGATGAATTTAAAACCGAAGAAAATAAGAGAAGAGTAGAAGCTCATAAGACTGAACGACAAAATGATGAATTTAAGCTTCAAGAAAATAAAACAAGTGCAGAAGCTCTCAAAAACGAAAGACTGAATGATGAATTCAGATTGCAAGAAAATGAAAGGAGATTGAAATCACTTAAAATTAAACGTGAAGAGGAAGAATACAAAGAGGAAGAGGGAAGAAGAAATGCATTAAAAATGCATAATAGTAGAGATAAATACAAAAATAATTTTGACAATATGAAATCAAATTATGAGTCAAAAATAAAAGAAGGACCAACTCATATTTGTAGCTGTTGTGGTGGTTTATGGTTTGAATATTCAATCAGAGAATTCACAATTGACATGTTACTAAACAAAGGATTAAAAAAAGAATTTAATGACAGTCTGTTATCTCAAAGATACAATTATTAAGTTATGTGTCACTTGCAGAAAGGACATCATGTTGAATAAAGTACCTAATATCTGTCTATCCAATGATTTAGCATTCTATGAAGTACCGGATTCCTCGAAAATCTTGACTGAATTAGAAGAAAGATTAGTATCATCAAGAATTCCTTTTATGGTCATTCGAACGTTAGGCTTCTGTAAAAAATTTGATCTCAAGAGTAATTTGGTTAATGTTCCAATGAATGTTGACACGAATGTTTCAGTATTACCGAGAACGTTTAGCGATACCCATACAATCCAACTAAAACTCATGAGACAAATGAAAAATAAAAACGCCTTTATGTATGAAACAATTCGACCAAACGTTGTACATACAGCTGTTAAATATCTTGTCGAACAGGAACTATATAAAGGCGAAGGTATCATTACATCCAATGATTGGTTGAATGAGTATTCTAATGAACGAGAAAATTTCATTGTTAAAGATGAAGATAAAAAAATTGATGCGAATGAAATCATGAAGGAATCAAAATTTGATGGATATGAAAGTTGATGAATTAACAATTCCAAATATTTATTGTGGTAAACAAAGAAAGATCAAAGAAAATGTTAAATTGACTTACGGTAAAATTGCTAAGTCAGAATTAAGAATGTTCGATCGAAGATGTGGTAGAATATCGAAACTATTTTTTACCTATAAGAAATTGCAAACGAGAAAGTTTTCAGATGCTATTTCAATAACTCTAAGAAAAACAAAAAATACAAAAAATGTAACTGTTGCACAAATGCTCAATCGAGAGTATGTCAATGGATTAATACATAATGATGACGCTTTCACATTCCTGAGATGTGATCGATCATCATCAGCATTCTGGGAACTGAAAAAAAAGAAACTTATGGCCATGAACAGGCAATTAGGTTGAGCTACTGTCTTTTTGACTTCATCAGCAGCAGAAACAAAGTGGTCAGAACTTATTGTAATATTGGCTAATGCGTTGGAAAAAAAAGTCATAACATTAGAAGAAGCAGAGAATATGAGTTATGAAAAGAAGTGTGATTTGATAAGAAAAGATCCTATAACATGTGTTCGTTATTTTGAACATAAAGTAAAATGTCTATGGGAAATATTATCAGCTTCTTCTGGTCCATTTCAAGGCTACGAACTGGAAGACAAATATGTCAGAATTGAATTTCAAGCTCGTGGTTCATCACATGTTCATGCCTTGATATGGTTAAAAAATGCTCCAAAATACGACAAAAATAAACCTGAATCGATTAAAGAATGTATAGAATGTATTGATAAACTGATTTCAGTTAGTTCGAAACCAACACAATTTTCTGAAGAATTCATAAGTTTGCAACGTCATAAACATTCACATACCTGTAAAAAATATGTGAATGGTTGTATTAAATGTCGTTTTGGTATTCCCTATTTTAGGATGAGATAAACTATGATTTTGGAACCATTTAGTGACGACGAAAAGTTAACTAAAAAAGAACGTGAAGAAATAAGTAAAAAGAAGGAGAACGTAATGAAAGAACTTTAGAAGATATCGATAATTCATTAACTTTTGATGAACTCTTGGAATATACTAATATGAATGAAGGAGAATATATTAAAATGATTCGAGCTGAATTAAAAAAAGCAAAGGTCTTCTTGAAACGTGCTCCAAATGAAATCCGAAGCAATGCATATAATCCACAAATAATGTCATTACACAGAGCAAATATGGACATTCAGTTCATTCTTGATCCTTATGCATGCTTAAAGTACTGTGTTGAATACATCAACAAATCTGAAAATGGCTTGTCTAAACTTCTTCGAGAAGCATTGAACGAGTTAAAAAAAGGCAATAACATAGTCAGAGAACGTCTTAGACTTATTGCAAATAAATTTTTGAATTCAAGTGAAATTTCTGCACAAGAAGCTGTTTATCATATTTTAAGTATTCCACTTTCCATCAGTAGCAGAAGTACTATTTTTATAAATACAAATAGACCTGAAAATAGAATTTCTATGCTCAAATCAGATGAAATTCTTCAGAAATTGGAGCCTGATTCAAAAGATGTGTTTGTTGAGGACTTAATTCAGATGTATGTTAATAGACCTGACGAAATGAAAAATGTTTGTCTGGCTGATTTTGCTTCGATGTATAATATTTCAAAGAAAAAAACAAATGATGATCGAATTATAGAACATTCTGAGGACGAAGATATCAGTGAAAATGAAAGTGATAATAAAACTGCTCCTATGAAAATGAAAAATGGTAAGGGTTGGATTAAAAAAAGGACAAAGAAAAAAATCATAAGATACAGATACTTTAAACTACATCAAGATCCTGAAAACTATTATAGAGAGCAGTTAATGCTATTTCTACCATGGACTAATGAAGAAGATCTTATTCATATAAACCATGAAGAGAGATTTGAATTGTATAAAGATATAATTCAACAAAAAAGATCTGAATATATTTATCGCGAAGCTACTGAATTCGAACCAGCTTTAGAAGAACATATGAAAAAAAAGAAGATGAAGATGATATTGATGACAAAGATTGCATACGATCAAGATAAAGATGAATTTCTCATTTATGAAATAGGAAATACTGTAGGTGATATTTTTGTTGAAATGGGACTAAATACTCGAACTGAAGAAGTCGAACACTTTAATGTTCCCAAAATAATACCAGACACAGAATATCAACACATGATGAGAAATTTTAATAGTAATCAAAGGAAATATACTCTAAACGTAATGAATTTGATTAAAAATGGTGAAAATCAATTTTTTCATTTCATAAATGGAGGTGCAGGTGTTGGCAAAAGCACTCTGATCAAAGCAGTGTATCAATCAATACTAAGATTTTATAATTCACTTCCAGGATATAATCCAGATAGTATTTGGGATGCACTATGTGCACCAACTGGCAAAGCAGCAGCATTAATTGATAGAATGACTTTGCATTCATTTTTAAGTTTACCAGTATATCAATGGTTGGTTTTACAATATTTCAACAAGTTGATGCACGTTTGCAGCAAATAATGAGAACAAAGAAACCTTTTGGTGGAATATCAGTCATAGTTTTCGGCGATTTCAATCAATTAAGACCAGTTGGTGATAAATACATATTCCAGTTTAATAATTCATATAATGCTTTAGTAGATAGTCCATTGTGGTCATTATTTGAATTGTTTGAATTAACAGAAATTATGAGACAAAAGGATGATAAGACTTTTGGCATTGCATTAAATAATATAGCTAAAGGAACAATGACAGATGAAGATATTCATCTGTTAAAGTCACGAATTGTTTCAACTGAAAATTTGGAAACGATTGAAAGTGCCATAAGGATATTCAGAAGCAATGCTGAAGTTGACACATACAATACAAAAGTATTGGCTAATCTTAATACTGAAGGTGCAACTGCCAATGCATATGACTTTTGTATTGGTGATGGACTTGCATCATTAAAAGAAAAAGTGTTGAACAACGTAAAGAATCTTAAAACAACTGAAACTTATGGCTTACCACTTAAAATCGATTTGAAAGTGGGTGCTAATTATATGTTGCCAGTCAATTCTGATACTGAAGATGGATTAGTCAATGGTGCTTGTGGGAAATTAGTAATGATTGATTACGCAAAACTTCAAAAAACTAATGGAACAGTACCATGTATAATATGGATTAAACTCAATGCAGAAAAAACTGGAAGAAAAGCTAGAGCCAATTTTCAAAATGTAATGCGTAATAGAAATATTGATTCTAGTCTTACACCAATCGAACCAGTAATACATCAAATAAATACGAAGTCAACAAACTTCAAAGTAGAACGGAAGCAGTTTCCAATAGTACCTTGTGAAGCTATGACCATATACAAAAGTCAAGGCGGTACTTACGAGAAGGTTGTTGTCAATTTAAAGAAGGGAACGACAAGATCTGAATTATATGTTGCTTGTAGTCGTGCAACAAAAGCAAATGATTTATACTTAATTGGAGACTTCGTTCTACCAAAAGCACCTGAACGTAATGATGCAGTGACGTTGATGTTCAAAACTATGAGATTCGAGCAAATGCTGAAATTTTCGCTTGCATTTCCTGAAGAATCTGAAGAGAAAAAATTTTCCATTATCTTTCGTAATGTACAATCATTGAGTATGCATATTTCAGATGTTAAATTTGACAAAACATTTTTGTCTTCTTCCATGATAAGCCTTGTTGAAACATGGACAAAACCAAGTGATAACTTAGAAATTGAAGGTTTCAAGATAGTTCACAGGCGTGATTGTCATGATGTACGAAAACCATTTGGTCAAATTACTTATTTAAAAAATGACTTGAACTATGAAAATATTCTCGAAAGATGTGAATATTCAGGCAAAAACCATATTGAATACTCCTCAGTAAAAATTGATGATATTTGTATTATTTCTGTTTACAATTCACCAAATGCATCATTTGATGTCTTAAAACGAAGCATTAAGGAAGTTATAACTGTTTCGAAACAATTTTGTGAAAATCTAATCGTTGTTGGTGATTTTAATATGGATTTGAAGATAAAAATCAATTACAAATTTATTGAATATATGGAGTCATTTGGGCTTACTTTGAATAATAAATTAGATAAAAGCTCAACTAATGCCAAAACACAGATTGACTATTGCTTCACTAATGTGAATGGCTTGAAATCCGATTATTTTGAAAGTCTCACAAGTTTTCATAAACCAATATGGATCAGAAACAGAGGTCCAAACAGGCCTAAAAAATTGGGCCTGGCCTTCCCACGACAGGCTATAGACCCCTTCAGCCTGCCTGTGCCTGTCGTTTATTTTTCTCGGCCTGGCCTGCCTGCCTGTCATTTTCTTCGGCCTGCCTGTGCCTGCCTGTCGTGGCCTGTGTATCTTTTTACTTATAAATATCGTGAAATTATCAATGAAAATCAAAGACTGCCTTGGTAAAAAGAAACCAGGAAATCACGACAATCAAAACGAGTTGACTATTATCAGAGTTTTAAAACATAGTCATTGAGCAAAATACTTATAATTCTATAACAAAGATAGTCAGAGACCTTCTGTTTTCACCATTTAGTAGAGGGACCAAGGAGCATATACTTATGAAGAAATCAAAGTTTCCCTAAGTGGCACTGACGTTGCAAATAGTTTCTAAACCTAAAATAAACACTCCCATGTTGATCAACGCACTCGATAATCTATGTCTTAAATGCTTTTTCTCTTTATTCACGAAAAATCTTATGCGCGTTCATTCAAATGAAACAGATGTAACTTTACGAAGAAAGCAGTATCTAGCAGTTGCTTTGATAAGATTTTAAACAGTGCTCTTCAAAATACTTGATCAGCAAGTGAACAAAAAAAAGGGCGTTTTATTTTAAAAAACCACTAGTTTTTCTTAATATCATCTATGAAAATTGGCATGGAAAAATCTCGGAAAACTTTTCTTTCTCTATGGTAATAGATTTCCCGATGGGTTTAGGGGAAAATGCCGAAAAGGAAACTTAAAAAAAATTAAAAAAAATATTTGCATATGGAAATTTTCTTTATCTTTTCTCGGCATTTTCCTTTTCGATATTTTCCACCTAATCCTTCCCGATCTCCTCTTTCGAATAATGAAAAGTGGAAGGTGTCTAACTATTTTTATTAAAAAGTTATAAGCATTCTACCAAATGGACTTGTTTTAAAACTCCGATAATAGGCACCATGGCCATTAATCGAGATCCCTCTGTCTCTGTAGAGAATGAATAGGCAGAAAACATAAAGAACCGAAACAAAACCTTTATTTCATTAAAAGCATTCTAAATAACTTCAACAAACTGAGAGAAAATCATTGATCAAAAATAAATATATGGCAACACCATAAACATGAAGTAAGAAATAGGAAAAATTATTTGCAGAATTATCATAAAATACATTGATCAATAATCAAAAACAATGGGCAATGACTTAGTTCAATCTATAAAGAAATTATACCAATGAGTGAACGATAAATAATGCGATCATCATATGTTAGTAGTCGGAGTTTTATCAAGCCAAAATGATAAATAATCATTTCTGAAAATTCACTATAAAAAGTACTTCAATATCTTTTTTTTATAAATATATTTTCTTTTGAAAAAACGAATTTTTTTATGAAATTTTACAGAGACAGGCCAGGCCACAGCCTGTCTATTTCGAGCAGCCTGCCTGGCCTGTCTGGGGTCTTGGCCTGGCCTGCCTGGCACAGGACAGGCTCAGAAATTACGGCCTGTGCCTGCCACAGGCAGGCAGGCGCAGGCAGGCAGGCAGGCCTAGTGGCCTGTTTGGACCTCTGATCAGAAAACATGAAATTGTGACTCCATTTCATATTGATGAAAATGAATAAATTCGTATAGATATGCCTTTTAATTTGAAAGATCTTAAAATTTATGACCAGTCTGGTATAATAGAAGTTGACGAAGAATTTTCTTTCGATCGTTATGAAATAGTTGATGAAAACGAACAAATCGATATAGATACGACTTTTAATCTTCAAGATGTTCACATCAGTGATTGATCTAATCTGGTGGAAATCGATGAACAATCTTCCTTTGAAAATTATGAAATCATTGATTCAAACTCAGGAAGGATAATCGACAACAGAATATTCTGTTCAAGCGTTTGATTCAGTTTATGCTAGAACTCACACGACTGCAGATGGCAATTTTTTATATAGTTCTCTTTCGATAAAAAATATTGGATCTGAAAAATTAACACATTCGATGCGATTGTTGGCAGTAGATGCAATGATTAATAGTAGCGATTATTTCCAAACACTTTGTAAAGTATTGTACTATTCATTTGAAGAACAGTTAAAAAGAACTACTATGAATACAAAATGGAGTGGAGAAGTTTAAATTCAAGCGCTTTCTATAGCTCTATCTCATCCTATCTATTCATATGTCCGATTTGACAACAATCCTGAAAATAGACATTATATTCCATTGAATATTAGTTTACAGGAATTAATCGATCGATTTAATAAAGGAACAGCAGGTGGTCATTTAAAATATATAGGATACCAATCCGATATGAATAAATTAGGATTTTGTATTTATTACAACGGTACTCATTATGATGCTCTTTTATCGTTTGAAGATAATCCACAACAATCTGTACCGCACTTTGACATAATTAATAAGAGTTTATAAAATATAGTTCAACTAGAAAGAAGAAAATTTCATTTATACGAATGAATAAAGCTTCCAGAACTAACTCCTCGCCGCGTCCTATGGGACAAAAAGAGGGCATCCGTAGGGCCTAAGGAGCAGTTTCTTAGTGCGCTCCTCACTTTTTGAAGTACACATAACACTCGAATTTCAATCCGAGGTTTCCGCATTTATTATTTTTCTCTTTTGTCACACAGGACATTCACGCCTTGATCTTGGGCAAAGCCATCATAGGTATTCAAGCCTTTGAACCAAAAGGAAATGGAACCCATTAAAACAAAAAAAACACAATAATAATGTCATTCTCACAACAAAAAACAACAAAAACACTCGGAGAGAAAGAGCATCCATCTGCCCC
Source organism: Macrotrachela quadricornifera (assembly GCA_022393335.1). Taxonomy (NCBI): domain Eukaryota; kingdom Metazoa; phylum Rotifera; class Eurotatoria; order Philodinida; family Philodinidae; genus Macrotrachela; species Macrotrachela quadricornifera. Next base: position 28,469 of record JAJEKB010014990.1, read on the forward strand.
ACCCAAATTGGGTTTTTGAATTTTAATATTCATGTTGATTTCGCAAAGGATGATGAGGAGCCACGATGACATGACCTTCTTTCCACCCTGGTTTCTGTTTTAACGTTGTCAACACTTGTTTCGTTGAATAAAACGGATGAAAGGCCTGCATAAACCCATGACCCAACGTTACTGCTTCCATGTCATTGATGCAAAGCAAAACATGAGAATGCTGCAAGACCACATTGAAAACACGATCCACGATCAAAGAGGAAGGCATCTCAGTATGATGAGCAGCCAGATCATCATTCATAGGGAATGACAGATCACAAGGTCGAACGAAAGAACCTTGAATTCGAAGAGGATGCGTGGGTGTGAGAGCCAGACGGGAAAAGGGCAAAACAAGCAAATCAAAGCATCCTTGAAATTCTACCAAGCAGAGAACGGGAGAAAAACCAACATGACCAGCAGCATCAACGACTTGCAAACAATCGCCAGAACGAACCTAGAGAAGAAAAAAAGAACACAATACAATGCAATGAAGACAAACAAACAAAAAACAAATTAACTAAACAAATAATCACCAACCTGAGAGAGCTGTTTCTCTCTGACCATTCCATCTTGTTGTTTGCATTGCACAACAGATTCCCCACTGAAGCAACCTCCACAGTTACCAGCATAATAATCATCAGCCACAGCCACAGCAGCAGCTCTAGCATTGTTGTTTCTATTATTGTTGTTGCTGTTAGCATCACGGTCAGAGTACTTTTTCAAAGGCAATCCTTTAAAAATCTCGCCACCAGAATCAACTAATTCGGAAAATAGAACACCGCCATAGACTTGAAGACCTGGGTCCACTGCAAAAGAGATCGAACAAAAACAAGTAAAGAAAATGAAAATCAATGCGCCCCCCCCCCCCCCACCCCTCCAAAAAAACATATACACAAACAAAAAACATACTGAAATTGGTCCTCATTTGATATTCATGCGATCTCAAAATCGCTCGCAAATAGTGCGCTCCCCATCGTTGGTATCGTTCCACAGTAGAAACGGCTTTGCTGATTCTTCCTTGCAAATCGCCTTTCAACAAAGCTGTAATACGAGCATCTTTCGCTGTCGCTTCCAATCCAATGAGTTGTCCAATCAGAGTTTTCAAGATTTTAGGTCCGGCTGGGTCGGTAGCATCACATTTGTCGATGACTTGTTCCAACGAATGAACACTGGACATACGAGCAAAAGCAGCCAATGCATCGGCAGTCACTACGAAATCAGAACCAATCAAGGATTCTTTGTGGTTGTTGTTTTCAGAGTTCCATTCAACAGTGACTTTGAGAAACGGATGGTGATGATCGTGAACATCGACGGGAATCTTCATAGGTACAATCAGATCTCGATGACTACCAAAGTGCAGTGGTCCTAAATCAAACACCAAACCCCAAGGCACTCGCTGAAAGGAAGAATGCAATACAGGAGGGAAAAGAGCCCCATTTTGTGGTTCCAAATGCACTTTGGCATCCAATGCTAGGTTGGTACAAGCATTGGCCACAAAATTCACGAAGCAAGTACCCACAATTTTGGCATCAGGAATAAATGCAAAGGTGCCTTTGCCTTCTCTGGCCACATCCAATAGCATCTTGCTCTTGAGTTGATATCCAAATCCGAAAGTCGAGACACTGCAAGTGAATCCAGCATGAGCTTCAAAATAAGAGCGCAAAGCTATACTCTCTCCATCAGGAGGAGAGGTCGTGGGTTGACCATCCGTGAGAATCAAAATGAAACGACGTCGTGGAGAAGCATGAGCAGTGCGAAGAGATTCAAGACCAGCTTCCAGACCCGCCCTAGAACAAACAAAAACAAAAAAACAAAGACATAATATCAATTTCACACAAACAAACAAACAAAAAATAATCATACCAAATATTGGTGGAGTTTTGTGGCTCTAACGCCTCCAGAGCATCAATAGCTTGCCTCTTTCCACCTTCATTCATTTCAGAAAGCGTGAAGACCAAACGCGCTTCATCATGAAAGGTCACTAAACTGAGACGATCTTTATCAGTCAATGTGTGAATGACTGCCTTGACAGAATGCTTGACAATGTCCAGTTGGTTCATACCTTCACTGACAAATTTGGAGTCATCCTTCGGGTCCTGAAATTTGGCATCTTCCCCCATAGAGCCACTCACATCAATGACACAACAAATATCCACTTGTGAACGCTGAGCCATGTCCGGAATAGCAATGGAAACAGCAATAGGGAGAGGGACTTGATCATTGACCCATTGGACAGCTGGAGCCATGGAGAGAGCAGGGCGAGCGGAGGACAAAGATGCACCAGCAAATGCAACAGACAGGGATTGCTGTGCCAAGGACCAATTTCCATCATCCTCGTCCTGAATGAATATGAAAAATAAAAAAGATGAATCGAGGTAAACAATCCAGTCGCAATGAACAATTCAAAACCCAACTACAAAAAAAAATGCAAACAACCAACCTGTGCAGGCACAACCTCAGGTTGTTTTTGCTCCACTTGCATGACTTCTTCCACAACTCCACTTTGGAATACTTTGACAACCGAGTTCATGTGTGCACGACAAATGGGACAACTAGCTCCACTGTTGAGCAACATCTTCAAGCAAGGCTCACAACCGCAGAGATGACCACATGGTAAGACCACTCCATCTGCTTCTTTGTCCATGCAAACAACACACAATGGTTTAGCAACTTTGTTGTTCGAATTGGGATTGGCAGGCATTGATGAAGGATCCGGATCTTTGCGAGCCTCAACGACGATGGGCTCAGACAAAATTTGCTGCAACGCGGACAACTCTTCCTCGATACTGACCGCCGAATTAAGAGCAAAGAGCTTACCAGGGAAAACGGCCAGAATCGAAGCCAAATTCTGCTGGAAAAATTGAAGACGACCACGGATTTTTTTTTCGTCCAGATCAGTTTCGCGTCGAACGAGACGTGCTGCTACTTGGGCAGTCGGTGCAGGAATCAGTACCGTGTGATAACTGAGATGACTGACTGGATCAATGCGACGATGATTGATACGATCAATGCACAGCTCTTCTTCCGCTTGCAGGAGAACGACACGATCGACTGTAAGCATTTTGTTCAAGGCCTTGGCTTGATGCAGAGTGCGAGGAAAACCATCAAGAAGAATGGTAGACGAAGCCAAAGCATCGGGTTGCTGAAGACGATGGTTTAAGATGTTGAGTATAATATTGCCCGGGATGAGCTCGCCTCTGTGCACAAAAGGGGAAACACTCTTACCAAATCGACTGTTTGGGTCTTGCATTTCATCACGAACGAAATCACCCAATGAAATATGGAGGATGTTGGGCAACTTGGCGGCAGCGGCGTGTCCCAAGGTACCTTTGCCACTGCCTGGAGGACCAATCAGAAGGACGACTTTTTGTGCTGGATTCGACATCTACAAAAAAAACTAGGGGTGTACAACTCGCGCTCATGCTCATAAGAGGTGGGCCAGAATTTCTGAGTCGATTTGTATAATAAATTTTTCTTTAACAAAACACATGGTTGAAAATCCGTCTCTATAAAGGAAAGATGCAGTAAAACAAGCGCTACAAAATGACTTTTGATTGATGCCGCTAGCTCATGTAGTAAGAAAGTTATTGGCTTAGAAATGTGCTTCACAAAAAATAAAAATTAACCGTGAGCCCGGTCTCAGTATTTTTGCTCTTACTCCTATTCCTAAGGTTCCCTAGAACAAATTCTTTTTTAATAGAAGTGCTGTGAAATTCTCTACAAAATCATACCTAAACTTTAATTCCAGAACTTCAACCAATAAAACTAAGCAAATTATACGCGAGGCGAAAACAATAAAAACTTTGTAAATTTGGTATTGTTTTTACTGGAACGTTTTCTTTTCCTATTATTTCCACAAAACAGCATAGCAAAAGTGAGAACTCAGCTAACTTTGGTATTTTCAAATGTACAATTTCTCATGGTCTTAGCAAGTTTTTCTGGTTAAGATTGACATGTAAAATCACAATCTCGAGCTCACATTTCTTGACCATTTTTCTCGGCCTTAGGGAAGCTTGTGATGTGAATCTAACAATGGATAGCTAACTCGTAGAGTAACGCATACGTCAAAATGGGTAGAAGCTTTCAAGGTGGCTAGGCCTACCCTAGAATCCTGTCGGATCCAATGGGATTTCTTCAGCAAGATAGCGTCCGACAATAAAATGTCATAAGTTGAAGATTACTACTTATCAGATACCGTAAAAGTTTTTATGTTAAATCCAGCAATATCTGATCCTTCAGAATTGCTGGAGTGATTACAGATACCGTGGTATACTGCTAGATTACCTTACGCAATTGATGTACTGTCAAATGAAGTATCCTCTCTCCTCCTCAATTTCTCCGTATATCATCAGATTTTGGACGATCATATATCTTCAAACCGTACACGGAGAAATATAATCGTATACGAAGAAATACAGAATAAAACGAAAGCTGTAGAGGAGCTTTGTTGTTAATAAACGATCATATTTCTACACATACGATCACAGAGTTATATTGTCACAATATTGGACGATGTCAACACGCCGTATTTCTCCGATTACGACTGTGTCTGCTTGCCATCGGTTAATATTGATAACCGCTTGATGATACTTGGAAGGAATCAGATATGATGGAATACGATAGCAATAAATAGGGACACCCTTATCACCGAAAAATAGGGAGATCATCCAATATATCCAATACAGATAAGTCGTTTTCTACAAAACGCAAGAAGATGATCATATTTCACTAGGAAAAATCAAGCGTTTTCGATATCACGGGATCAAACGATTCCTCACACACTCGCTGTCTGGCACCTTTGGAATCAACATATAAATTTACGCTGGGAAACGGAAAAGTGAAGCTGACTTGCGAAAAATGATCAAAATCGTGGAAGAATTGCTGAAAAGTTAAAAAAAAACAAAAAATACCTTTCTCACATGCACAGCCATCCGAAAAAAGGAAAAAAAAGCAAAAACGATATTTAATGAATTCTGACCGGTTCTATTTCTATGTGCCTACTTAGTCAGACAGAGTAATACTATAGTTAGATACTACGCAAATAGAATAGGCTATTTTGTGAAACACGACCTAAAAGGAATGTTGAAGCTTTAGGTGTAGGAATTTGGACCCTCCCCCATTCCCAGATGGCTGGACAACTTTCTCAAAAATCGTGAAATTGTTCCATTTTCAGCACAAATGCTTTACCCCGACAAAGTCAAGAAGAAATGCTTCATTAAAACAATTCCAGAAATTAATGGTATTGTCTTTCACCTAAACAAGAATTTCAATCAGAATACCACACCGCCTAAGAGCAGCTATAAAAATTCTAATAGAACTCAAACATTCATTTCTGTCCTGACAAGCAGAAGTTTGAAAGACATAGTTA
>JAJEKB010014991.1:0-23481 GCA_022393335.1 Macrotrachela quadricornifera
TAAATAATAGCACTGCTAGAGAGGATGTGAACTTCGTATCTCAACAATGAAACCATAGAAACTCGAACCCTTTTGGCGTTTTTCTAGTCTCACTAAGATCTACATATGGGCGAAATATCACGTCAAAAGTGGAGCTTCTCTTGGGGGTGTCCCCCTTAGGAACATATATTTTTGTCATGAAATAAAATCAAATGGAAACGAACTGGTATTAATTTCCATCTCATCGATAATATTCTACGTTGAGCCATATAATTCAAAAAGGATAGTTCTAAACCTTTCAATTAACTCGAATTCGATTTAAAACGGTTTTTCATTTAATAAAATACAGAGTTTAACAAGATACTGGGTTTTGAAAATTTTCGTCTTGATGAGTAGTAATACAACAGTAGATATAAAGCGTGTTCTTTAAAACTCATCAATCTAGTTAAACATTCATGAGTTTAATAAGCTATTCGTATGGTAGTTTTGTTTTATTTTCAAAGGAGTTGTTGTTCAAAATTATAAATAATGATAATGTAAATGTTTAACGCAGGTACTGTATACTATGAATAAATTCTATAACATCACTTCCTAATTTCTAATAAAGTTAATCTACTTTTTCTTGAAAAATATAAATGGCTCCAAAAATGGCAACTGAAATATTGAACTTTCGGATGGAGATCTGAAGTCAATAATATGCTGACTGTTTGTACAGAGTGAATAAAAAACTCTATGCTGATAAAAGTCAATTAATCTTCAATAGACTTATTACAAGGTGATCTTCTTATTCTCTTTTGTCAGTGTCTCGTTTATATAGAATTCACATTTCTGTCTTCAAGAATGATGCATGCTACTCAATCCACATGTCTTGTACCTTGATTTTTTGGTATTTAAATATATAAAAGGTCAAAACTTGTGGTACATGTCGCCAGCAACCAATATATCTTTAAAGTAGTATATTTAATAAAGAAAAAGAATAGTCATGTTGCTCTGATATGGTTGTTGAAGAATTATATGTGGGAAAGTTTCAGAAGTTGAATTTGCATTAATGACAATATATCGTGAAAAGTTCTCGTATAAATGATTGACAGAAATATGTCGCCAATTAATAAAAGAATCAGTACAATGCTACTTTTGATGCTATTAGTGGAATTATCATGTCGCAGACAAAAGGCATTCGTTAAATTTAAATACTTCGCTGTATGTTTAAAAGAAAACTGCTTTACAAAATGAAATCACTTTCATTTGTATCTAATATTGTTGATTGAGCACGATCGGACTTAGTTCTCACAGTCGGTTTCAGTTTCCTAGGAATAGACTCGAAAGTGATATCCCAATACGCGTAATCCTATTATCAACAGGCATTCTGAATAAAATGTTCAAGTCTGGGACATAATCCTAGTTTTCTGCTTTGATAACCAAAAAAATGAGCTTTTCAAAGGCAGAAGAGCGTAATTCTTTTTTTTCGTCTTTTGATCAGTAAAAAAACCAAATTTTCAAAAATAGGGCAGGAAAAATAAATTTCTTTTTCTTTATTAATTTTTCGAAGCAGAGAAAGCGTTACGACTCACGCACCTTCCCCCTATTTATACTTCGGGTTTGAGTAATACATACCTTGCTTTGTGATGAAATGAAAGATAATCAAACTTGCTTGGTCTAGTTATCTGTCTTCGTCTACTGACAACAACAGCAAGTCTTATCAACATGCACATGTTTCTTGCACAACTATATGTAACCGCTACCACTGATAAGATCTCACTCTTCCCATAGGCCAAGTAAAAAATGCTAATATGTAGACGAACAAATATAAATTTTAATATCTCTTTTTGCATGAACTTTTTCATTCAGATTGGCTAGAGTTTTTCATATGTATTTACAAATTTTAATATGGAATAATTGTACTCTATTTTTCTTCTTGAAAATAATGTTGAAAATTACTTAAGTAAGCAAAAAATCAGTGGAGATAACCGACATGACTAGTCCGAAATGTCCGCATTATGCATCAGGTCTAGTCTGAAATGTCCTTCGAATGGGTCTGTACTCGTCCAGAATATTCTTGAACTCATGCAGAAAAAGAGAATAAAAAAATGGATTTGAATACTTAACTTGATAGTATTCAAAACCGAACAAACATCCTGACAGCAGACTAGGACAATGAGATAGACTGACGTCATTTTACACGGTCTAAATCACAGATAAGCTCTCTTCCTTCCAACAGACAACTGAAAATCAGTTGATATCAAATGATTTTTACTAGCCGGAAACGTCTTCAATAGTAATCAGAACTAATCTGAAGTATTATCTGCAATCTTTATGAACTGGTCCTTTTTTAAATAGTATTGTCATATCCATCGGACATGGCACATTCTGTTTTCTCCCTCATGCATTTTTTTCGCATTTCTACTCCTCTCACATTTTTTTTCTTTCACATATGTATACATCCTCCTCCATCCTCCATATGAATTGTTTGTTTTGATCCACCGCCTGTACATTCCTTCTTTTTCTTCTTGAGAGTATATATAGCTGAGGGATCCGCGAATACGAATACAAAATGTACCGACAAAAACAAAGGCTCTTCAGAGCGCTAACACATGTTCCAGTGTATTATGTACTTCCAAAAAAAACTAGAATTCTAGAATTTATGTACTCACATGTACCAGTGCATGTAAACGTATTGATGCGTGCGTGAGTACGGATATGACTTGTATGAATATCTTCCTAAAAAAGTCCGAACAGATGCTTATTCACATGTACTCATCTATGAATATATGGAGACTACTATGGTCTCCGTTTTTCGGCCCTCACCCCCACCCTCAGAGAACAGACAGATGTTTGAGTGTTTTCGTCCTCACTCTCAAAAAAGTGATTCAGAGCATCGCAAGCCATGGAAGGCTCTGATAGATCCCAGCGCATAGAGATAAATAAAACTAAATTACTTTCTAATTCACTTTTTTTTTAATCACTTTGTAATTCATTTAAGGCATCCAGTGATCAACTGGATACATGTCTCAAGTTGTTATATATACTTATGTCTTGTGAATATCATACGTAAAACTTCGATAAAACATGTATCTGTATTCAAACAGCTGTGCATGTACTGGTACATGGTAGTACATAAATTCTACATTTCTAACCTTTTTGACACTACATATGTTTTTAGAGTAGTGCACAATGTACTTGTGCTCACGTAGCTATGATATAGCTGGTGTCTTTCTGCTTGGGTGTGTGTCTTTTATTGCTGGATTATCATCAGGTTGAGAATAAAAAAAGATTCATCACAATTATACGTTTTACCTTAGTCCAGACCAATCTAGAAAACTCTAAACAATCCACTTTCTTTAAATTCTATTTGGCAGGTTGTTCAAACTGATCAATGTTGAAAAGTAGAAAAGATAAAATGCAAGTAGAAAACTTTTTGATATCTATATAAATTCTTAAAAATAATCGATGGATAATATTAAATGCATTTAGACCATGAACTAGATTGTAGAATACCAATCCTCTATTGTCTGTCTTGTATTCAAATCCCTTTCGATTGAAGATCAAGACTGATCTGTTATATTATGATTACGGTATTTAACAAGTAGCGCTCATCCTACGGATTCGCTGACCCTTTTCTGAAAGAAAATTTTGTATGATTATCATTCAAAATAGTTTTCATTTGGATTATCTTATATTTCAATCTCCTTGATTGCATAAAAGCTACGAAATAAACAGCCACTTTAGTGATGATCGTTTTGTAGAAATATCCCTATATAGTTTCATACATAAATGACAAGCAAACATCAAACTCGAGTTCTTTGTCTTCGATTGAAATTGATCATGTCTAATACAGATATCTGGCCATTTTCAGTGGTATGAGGCGCCATATTTTCTAATCCTGAACTCTGACTTGTTTGTACAGAACGGAGAGACAAACATTTATGTCTTTTTAAACGCAATATTTATCGCTACACGATTACTTCTTTAAGAAAATGGAATTAGATACGATTCACATACTTCAGTTTGTTCATCAAGTTCAATAGCATGAGTAGGTGATGATTACTTCAAACGATATATCTATAAAAAAAATATCTTTTTTTCAAACTAGATAATTCCGTAGAGCTTCTTAAAGTTTTAGGATGATACAACTACATATCTATTTCTGCTTACGCTAAAATAAGCAAATAACACTATGTTAGTATTCAGAATTCCTTTACTGGATACACTCTGTTACACAAGATGTCTAATAAAGAATTATTTTTTCTCAAGGATCGAGTTATTTGACAATCTATTAAGGTACCTCAAAACTCACTTATTGTAGTTATACTAAACTTTTTAAAACAACGACTAATCATTTCCATCTTTAACACCGTCACACCGTTCAATATTAGTTTAGGTTTGAACTGAACAGATGCATCTCGTTTGAATTCCTCTCAAAAAGCTACTGGACATTTATCAATATACTCAATACGGAACTAAAAACGGAAAACTAGTCAAAAATTGCTACCAATAGAGTACGTTACATTGTGGCCTAGGGAAAATCTTCACCTATTTTGAATGTTATTTTAAGGTTGATGTCTATGAAGACTCAATAACAGGACATCAAGCAGCCACTCCGTTTTTTTACATACGTCTGTATAAATCTTACTCAGAACTCTGACGTATTCTAATGTACAAAGAAAAATATTTCTATTAGAATCAATATCGAACATCGCCTTCAAGGTGAAGTAAGTAGTTTAATGTATTTTTAATTATTAAATTATACAATGTTGATCCAGTCTTTGATTAGACTATAAATAGTGTTGTTACTCGAGAAAGTGAGTATATTATTTGAAGATAGTTCTACTAAGAATTTTCTACTCTAATATGATTTCGAAACACGTGATAGATCACGATAGTGAACTTAAGATTGATGAAAATTATTGAATAAAGTTTTACTATAGTTTATTAATTTTTATTGTCATGTTAAGATTTCTGCTGAATTATAAATTTTATATTCAAAAGGATAAATTGATGTGAATAGAAGTTTTGTTTGAAAGATTGGATTGCTATGCAGTCTTATATTGATCATTAAATAAAAAAATTTTGTATTTCGATTCGTGAGAAAAAGCGAGTGATGACTTACTTGAATTTATTCATTTTAATTGCGATGAGTGATAATGTTAGTATGGAAAATATTTCTATCGTAATATAAATAAATAATTTGAATAAAATCTTGATGAGAATAATTTATTTCTATTGTGAATTTCTATCAAATTAATGTGTGAATTCTTATTGGAAAGCTAGAAAATAAGATGAATAAAGTCATTTTTAGGATTTTTTACTTGTATTGTAAGGTTAATTTTAAATCACAGTTGCTTTTATTTAATTTAGAATGAACTAAATAATTGAAGAAATCTTTGGTATGAAGTATGTATGTGTGATGTTATCTATTATTACTGTTATTATTTCAAGAATTTCATCTGCAAATATGACAATTAGTTGAATAGAACTTTATTAATAGAAATTATTTGCACCTGATGTGATTTATGATTGACTGACGATATATATCAACTAAGATCGAAGTGAATAAAAAAAGTTGAGTAGAATGCTGCTTAAAATTATTGATTTTTGATGTAATCATCAACTAAGTTTTGAATAGTGGATGTTCAAATTGTAGTAAGCAACATACTTGATGAAAAACTTCGTAAGAATTTTTAGTCAATGTTGTTTTTGTTTGTCATATTACAAACTGTTCAATTTCTTATCGTAGTAAGCAGAGTATTTGAATAAAGTACTAATACGATTTATTTAATTAAGATGTAATAGTGAACTAGGCCATAAATTGTTAACTTTTGTAATGAAGTAATATAAATAAGAGAATGTACAATGAAAATAAAGGATATTTATTTTTGTTGTAATCTTTAGTATTGTATTTATTTCAAACATTTGATTAAAACTGAATGAATTAATTGTATGAATCCCTGATAATGTTTAGAAATATTCTTTATCATTGTGGTCATTGATCATACTTGGAACAGCGCATCTTTATCGGACAAACAATTTTTTTGAATAGAATCTTCCTTGAAACCATCCATTTATGATGCAAATATTGGTGCTGTTTCGAATTATACATTCTGTCACTTCATTATGATCTAAATAATTGAATAAAAATTTCCTTGTCAATGTTCGTTTTTGATGAAATCTTTCAACAAGTACCACGTTAAACGCATCTTTTTGTAAAATTAGAACTCTAATTGAATAGCATTTTAATTAGAGATATTCATTACTATTCTGATCATTTATGTCAGCTTATAGTTAGCACTTTCAAACAAGATGAATAAACTTGTTGAATAAAATTCTGTTGATAGAATTTATCAATTTCTAATATGATCTTGGATTATATGAGTAGCTGTATACTGTCAATTTGAACTGAACTGAATATTTGTATTTGGCCTTAATTTCAGTTATTCTTTTCTGATACAATCTTTTTAGTCATGTTACGAATTGAATAGTTTTCTACAAAATCAACAGAGTAACTGAAGAAAGTAATGCTAACATATGTACATTTTCATTGTTATCTCTAATGATTTGTGATGAATTTCACATTGTTGTTTCAAGGGAACAAAATATTTTTCTTGATCTTTATTAGAAAATTGTTATTTCTGATATAATATCTCGTTATATCATGAGATGCACACTTTCTCTTGAACTTGAGTCAAGTATTCGAATAGGACTTTGATTAGAATTATTCATTTTTGATATAATTTTTTTGTCATGAGAAGAATTCTCTTGTTTTTCAGGATAATGAGAAAATAGTTAAACAGCACTTTTGTTAAATGCATATGAGTATTATGTGATATACGAGTTTGTCTTAAGTGCAGATGTTTTTATTTATGTACAAATAATTTGAGCGTTGGAACATTGAGAGAATTATCTGTTACATTGTGTCGGTTATCTATGCATATTTGTCCTTGTTTTCTAATAGCGATGAGTTAAATTAATGAATCAAACTTCAATAAAAATTGTTCAATTCTTCTATATTATTTGATAATATTGACGACTGAAAGTATTTGTTATGATATGAATTAGAAATAAAAACTGATTCTTTTTGTATAATATTCGTTTTTCATGTAATATATTAAACGAAAAGATTGAGTAAAGAATTTCGCTATAAAACAATCAAATAGTTTAATTAAAATGTTGTTTGAATTGTTAATATACTTTGCGATTTTTCATTATGTTTTCAATCTCTAACTGTACATATTAAGCAGAAAGCATAAACGGATAGACTTTTTGCACTAAAAGTTTTTACTTTTGACGTTTTTCTTCTTTATATTACGTATTGATAGTGTCCGCATCAAGATTGATCAAGTAACTAAACAGAACCTTCCTCAGAATCATTCATTATTATTGTAACCTTTTAGTATATCACGAACTTTGGATAGTTGCTTTGAAGTGAACAAAGAAATAAACTGAACTCTGCTCAGCAATATTCTAGTTTTCAATGATATTCATCCATTTTAGTAGCTGCTGAATAGTATTTTACATGTTGCGAGATAATTGAATGCAAGTTTGATTAAATGTATTCGTATCAAATGTGAACATTAGTTTCGTCATGATATGTAAATATTTGCATAAATGAGTGTACCATACTTGAAGTTTATCTTCCTCAAATATATTTATTTCTAGTATGAACATAATTTTTGTCATACTTCTTAAATATGTGTAGGAATAAGCGTGACGCAGTTGAACTCAATCTTTATCAGATATTTATCATATCAACATTAGTTTGAGTATGATCGAAGAATATACCTATTTTTGATCGTTATATAGTTGAACTTGACCTTCCTAAACTATATTTCATTCTAATATGGTCGTTAATTTAATTATGGTTTGTAAATATCGGCGACGATGAAGGTAATATATTTGAATACAATCTTACAAGTATAACTACAGATGCAACCATAATCACAACTATAAGTACAAACACAGATCCAAGCACAGCTACAAATACAGTCACTAACACAACACCTATTCGAATGTATTTGGTTTACATATAATCATCATTTTAGATATTGCTATAAGCATTTGTACCAATGAATTTGATACAGTTGTACTCAATTTTAATCTAAAGTATTTATTTCTTATGTAAACATCACTTTAAATAATGATTCATTAATATTTACATTGATAGATTCGAGCTAGTTAAATTGGAGCTTGGTGAGATATGTTTGATTTTAGTAAAAACAGTATTATAGATGTTTTTTACAGACATTTTCGTGATAGAGATCAATGTAGTTGAATTCACGATTTGTAAGAATGTATTAGATAAATCGATTTATTTGAGTGGTTTGACCATGTTGGTCCTAATCACTTTAAAATAGATTGAATTCTGTGATTTGGGTGGTAAGATGTACGCATTGCCAATGTAATCACTTATTATATAATCGAGCTAGAACTTTTAGTTCAGTGTTATATTTTATCGATGTCAATAAAATATTAAAACACCAACTCATTTTAGTTTTTCACTTTAGAATTTACAGTGGCCACCAATGCAACATACAATAAGAACATTTTAATTATTTTTCCAATGAACCTTTTTTTTGCTTTCTTATTTTTTTAAAAATAATTACTTGATTTATTTAAATTTAACAAACCTTTGTTTGATAATGATTATACATACAATAACCTCTTATTTCGAACTTTCAACAATAATCTAGGATATGAAATGCTATCAAATAATACAAGCAGACCATTAGGTTATTATATCTCTACTTTTTCACTAGAAACTGGTCTATCGAGCGGTTGATAAACAACTATAGCTATTTCGTAAGCGGGCAAACATGACAAAAAAAACTATTATTTTTCATAACCAAGGCAGTATGCCCAAAACTCCAAAGTTCTTTTTGATAAAATATTCAATCAAAGGATAATAGTGGAGGGAGCCAGGATGTTTCTTGCTTAAGAAACGATCTGCCAGACCAGATAGTAAGTCGTTCGCTGCCAACAATTTTTTTGATTTTTTAACTGGAATGAGAGATTATATTGTGAAACTTAGAAATCCAAAATATGAGGTTTTCTGATATTATTGTGAGAAAAGCCAAGGATCACAATCCTGCAGTTTTTGTGATTACACTATAAAGAGCCAATAAAAAACTTTTTTCATATTTTAACATTTTCTTTACCTCTTTGCATTCCTATAAATCCGAAAAGGTCTCCTATATCAGTAGTCCATACAATAACTTTTAACAATCAATCGTTCGTGTGTAAGAGAAGAGGGATCCATGGTTTATAATGACTATTTTGCTAGTAATTCGCCTCTAACCTTGCCGAGTTATTACGTCTTTAAAAATGACGCCAATTCCTGAAAGTCATTAATAATATATTTTCTGTAGAATTGAATATTATTAATTTTTTCCAAGAAAACTTAAGATATCTGAGGTATGATTTAATGTTTTCATATTGTTATGTGAACCACAACAACAAAAGAATAGCTATATGAAAAAATAAACAGAGGAAGGGGATAAACATCAACTCTTTTGAATATTTAAAATAATCGATTGAACTGAAATTTTGAAAAATGATTTTATATAATAAATTTTTAGATTGATAGAAAAAAAAACCTTTAAAATTTTATCTGCGGATTTAAACTAGATAAACTGAATTATATTAAATAGTTATTTCACTTTAAATATAAAATAAATGTTGCTATTGACAAAACGACACTTTATATATGTTGATTAAAATAAAGAATAAATTGTATTAGAGTATTTCCATAGAATCTCAAGCATGACAGGCAAAAGTTTTCCCAGATAGAGCTTTTAACTGTGATCTTTTTGATAAAAAAAATTTTCGAATCTCTTTCGTTTTCATGGAGAAAACTTCAAAATACAGCTACTACAGAAATGCGAAATATCAAATTTATTAAGACGTTTCCTGAAAGTTTTTGATGATTTTCTCCTTAAAAATTGGGTCAAAACTTGAATATAGTATAGTCACTCGATTTCTCTTGATCGAGCGCATCGAACTACAATAAAA
The DNA here is from genome assembly GCA_022393335.1 of Macrotrachela quadricornifera. Classification (NCBI taxonomy): domain Eukaryota; kingdom Metazoa; phylum Rotifera; class Eurotatoria; order Philodinida; family Philodinidae; genus Macrotrachela; species Macrotrachela quadricornifera. Next base: position 9,982 of record JAJEKB010014991.1, read on the forward strand.
ATAATAGCAGTTTTAGAAAAAGTCACTTGTACCGTCAATTAATACACTAGCAAATTAAATCTATCATAGCTTCAAAAAGCCAGATTACTCATCATGGTGCCTTAGTGTGATGGATAGAGCTTCACTTGCCCTACAAACCCACATATTTAGAAACTTCAGCACTTTGGAAACGGCTGAGATTTTAGACCTACTTTATGAAGTAGTATATTTGCCTCTATGTCATACAACTTTCGAAGGGAAAATTTCATGTTGATTTTATGAATAATAATTCAAAACTTTGATGAAAATCTAGAGGCTTTCTACGCTTTGCAAAATTCGTTCTCTCGCCGAAAAAATCTTTACTTTTGAGTTCTGTAGCAACGCTATTACATGATGATTTTCTATAGAAAGAAAAATTCATGAAAATATAGATATGGTAAAATATCAAATTAAAAAATGAAACGATGGAAAGCCAGATAATAATTTTGAACAAATACGTGATATTTCGGTGCTTATACCAAATACCATCATCAGACAACCACACCACACCACCTATTTAATCATGAGTTATAGGAGAAGCCAATGAAAAAATAATATATATTTCTTTCCTTGACTGTAGAAAGGATCATATGAAAAAAATAGTTTTTATGTTTGTCGGTTTGTGTCAGGGACAAAGGTCAAAAAAAAAACACTAACACTGGAACTTCTCAAGTCGTCCCGAAATCTTCCACTATATTCTGATCGCGCCTGTAGGCCTTCAACTCCTAAACCCGAGAGGTACCCATACGTCCTCACGTACTACACTATAGGAGCTACCCTTGGGTCCTCAAGTACTACTATAACGGGGTGCCCTTAGGTCCTCAAATTCTACTGTATGGGAATACTAGTTGTGTCCTCAAGTAGTATTATAGGTAGATCGATTCTTCTCACATTGGGACATGCAAAAAAATACTTCTGCTTTCCACAGTCGAGGGCTAGATGAGTCAAAACCGCGAATGTTATTTGTAATTAATGTTGTCCAAATAAAAGCCTTAAATTCTAAAAGTTTTAGCTTCATATAGTTATTTTTTATATAAAGTGCTAGGCATATGAAAGATATATATGTAATACTTGAAACTTGAATTCAAGTATTCAATTGTCCAAAGGGGAGGGGGCGCGGAAGGGATGGAAGTGCAGAACTTCGCAGGACCAGCTGAGAGTAAGGCGCCCCTCAGCCTGTCCACGTAGCGCTAGCGGCAGTGTAACACCGTTACGTTTTTGCTCATTTTGTTTTGGCCGTAACTTTGAAAAGAAAAATGGTAGAGAGGCGAGCGATGTCTGAAATTGAAGAGAAATTTCTTTTGAAGATTTTGAAATTTGTTCGAGTTCATAAAACTGTGTTACCGAAAATCTATAAGCCAAATACTAACACCCCTTTTTCGATGGATTCTGCAAAAGTCGGTGTTGCTATTTCAGTGAAAGATTTTTGAGGAAACACTTTTATAAGCTTGGGTAGATCTCAAAACCTTCAAAACAAATTTCTCTACAAGTTTTCCTTTCAAAGTTATGATCAAAACAACATAGGCAAAAACGTAACGCTGTTACGGAGTTACATGGACAAGATGCCCTACAATATTCGTGTAACTTTTGTTTAAGTAGCTATTGAAAAGTAAAAGTTCAGCTATTTCAATAATATTTACAACCATTACATTATTTAAATAGTTGAAACCGTTAACAAAATTTCATAATAAAAATAGAATATTATTTTTTAAAACAGTCAGCATTCATAATGATGAACTTTTAATCAAATATATTAATACAGTGCTGATAGATATGAATGTTTTTTAACAGTCAGTCATTGAAATGCGAAACTCCATTGTTGCATCTTGTACAAAATTCGAATCTACAGTCACCCAATATATATTTCTAATATAGGTTTTTTTTGGTTTAATAAATAAAATATAGTTTTAAAACGGATGATTAGTTAAAACTATTTAAATTGAATTATTTATTTTCCCCCTTTTCTACCCCTTGCTCAAATTGGAGTTGTTACCTCCAAATGAGCGAGAAATAGTCATCATCAGTAATTTGAATATATCTACGAGAATAATAAATTAACGATATAGATTTGTTTGATTAATAAATGAAATACAGTCTAACAATGGATGATTACCTAAACTTGTTTAAACTGATTTGTTTTTCCACGTGCCTCCTAATGAATATATTATAAATAGCTAGCAAAACTTTAAATATCTATTGAAATCGATTAAGTAGTGCTAGCTACTTAAACTCAGACAATGTTTTGTCTCCTAAACATTTTCAAATCGCTATATATAGGAAAAAAAGTATCTCTTTTGAAGATGGAATCCTGGAAGGAGATCGAAACCCCGAAGAGCCAGTTGAGGATGAGAGGGAATTCTGGGGAACAGTATGTAGAACCTAACAGGGGCCAGATGAGGTTGAGGGCGGAATGCTTGGAAGAAGGGAGTTGTGGAGAGTTCTGCAGGGTCAGGCGAAAGTGAGATGGAGCCCTTGGGGAAGGGGAGGAGGAAGGGGTCAAAATCCCACAGGACCAGCTGAGAGTGAGGGCAGAACCCTTGGAGGGGGGGGGGGGTGCCACAACCATACAGGACCAGCTGAGGGTAAGGAGATGCGCTGCGAAGAAGTTGAATAGTTGGACTTTAACTATTCTATAACTGAATATTTGAATTCAAGTTTCAAGTATTACATATATGTCGAAAGAAAATTCCTCTCTTATCTCAAAGCGTTTGGATCAGTAGATAGCATATAAACTTGTCGAATCTGTCGTACAGAGGTATTCAATCATAATTCTATAACAACATATGAAAGGCCACTATTAGATCCATCAAAACACATCATTATTCTCTTAAGATGGGTCTCTAACAAGATATTATAAAAGAGAAAATTTTCTCTCGGAACTTTTGTCTAGTGTATGATACATTTTGAAAACAAGTATATTCTGATATTTTAATTGTTGTTCATATAGAATTTGATCTACTTTAAGTGAAAATTCTTGTCTGGGCCAAAAAAACAGGATCCGCTTCTCGAAAACATTTGAACTTATCATCATTGACAGCTATGGATGCGCAGTTTCAGTATACTGATCACAGTGTCACGAGACCACCGATGCATCGACACTGATCCTTCACTGACCTCAATTTATATTGTAAGATACAGTATTTTGCATAAAGATTCTGCTCAATAGAAATTAGGATCGATGTCAGTGTCACTGCACTGGCCTCAATTTCAGTGTTTACTGTGTCAGTATCACACCATTCAGTGCAATACTGTACATCCCTAATGGCAGCCATATATGAAGGCAACAAGAAATAGAATATATAAATCACACTATTGTTGATATAAACACCTAGAACAACAAAGAATTTATATCTTGTGATAGTTCGAATCTGTGAGAATAATAATGCAATTGACTCAGCTTGCACATGTCAGTATTAAAAATGAGAGAAAAACAAAAACATAACTGTACAATAATAGGGATACTGTGCATAGAAAAGAAATAGGTAAGCAAGATAAATCACAGTTTTGTCTCATCACACTGTAGGAGTATATTAAAGCATTTTTTTCTCCGTTCTATACACATTCATACAAATACGAGTCGATACCTACATCAACTTAGAAAATAAATCACGCATAACAAAAAAACAGAAATAAAGATTAATGATCAAGGCAACTAATGTAGAAATAACAGATTATTGCTTCAATTTTTTTACTTGCATTCTTTTACCTTATATACAGTTTCATATGATGATATTCATGAGCATTTTGATCTTTTTGTACAGTAGAAAGAATATTACGAACGAATGGTGGTTGCTTAAAAGGTAATCATCAAAAATCCTTGTCTGAGTATATTTTTCAAATCATTCATTTTTTCATTGGTAAAATGAGAAGTCACTATCCCTTAACGATTACAAGTATTCGTAAGTACTCTTCTTTGTATATGTATATATATATTCTTAAACTTCCGTCTGAAGGAAAAATTTCTCATAGAAGTACATAAGATGATAAGTTTATATGTCCAGGAAATGTAAGCAAAATGGCTGTGAGAAAATTTCAGGAAAATTAGTTCAATCCTTAGAAATATAAGTCTAGAAAATTTGTTTTAATGTAAAAACAATATAGAAATGAAATGTATAGTTTGAGCTTGGATTCAGTCAGAAAATTCATCTTAATATGGAACGAATACACAACTGAAGTATATATTTTGAGCTTAGATTCAATGAGCAAGTTCATTTTTATTTATATATTTCTCTCATATGATATGCTATATGACTTTGCGCAACATCAGTGAATTTTGAAAATCAAACGAATTTCTGAAAAATGAAAATAGGATTTTGGGAACGGAAACGATTTCATTATTTCATTCTGTTTGTAGAGAAATACCAGGAACTCCTTGCAAAAACCGAACTAAATCAAAATAGATGCATCACAAGCTACATATTATTCAACTCAAGAGGACAGATTCCGAACTAATCCACGCTGTTTCTGTTGTTATTTTCATATGATATCTCACATAACTTCACGTAAATCCACAGTCGAGTCAAACTTGAAAGTTAAAATCAAGTATTCAACTCTTTCCTTACTTTTGTCTCTGCGCAATTTTGCCTTCCTCTCTTCCCACAGTAGACAGAAAAAGAAGATCAGAAATCACTTTACGATTCCAAATCACTTTTGAGTCAAGACTATGTACATCATGTTGGCTCTAATGGGATGAATGTTCTGAAAAAAACAGTTTCTGCTTCTAGCTTATTTCTGTTGAGATATTTAATTTTTATGATGTCTTTTACCAAAAAATCGTGCTTCCCCTTAGGTTTACTGAAAAATCTATTTTCGATTACTAACTAGAAACTTTGTACAGAGAAAGATTCCAACTAGAATAATATATTTTGAAAGTATCAAATTTTGAGATTACTTCTGCGCCTAGATACGAGTATGACTATAATAGCTTCTTTCAAAGGGCTTATGGCACAAAATTTTAAATATTCATATTTTGAGAGAGGAGCAAACAAAGGATTTGAAACTTTCAGAACAATCTAGTCTTATTGATACCATTCTTTATGCAAAGTTTAAGTCGAAATTTGAAAGTTGACTTTTCAGGTGAATCTGATCGGGACCACGGGGTTGCACTAAACACCTACATTGACTTTAACATTTTGAGATGCCATATCTCATCAAGAGTTCAAGTGCACATCTTTGCGCATTCACTGAAGTTAGACAGTCGCATACTCTACTAAACAATAACTGAAAACTTGAATTTGGATCCCGGAAAAATTCGGTAACTCAATAGCAATATAGAGTAGCAGCTATTTTTCACCATATTGAATAGTAATTTTCCGTCCTTTTATAGGCTAAAGGAGTTAAAATGGTCCCCGTATATATAGTAAATACATAACATTGTATAAGTATAGAACAACTGATACATATAACGAGAGCCTTAGCTTTTAATTTGAAAATACATATTTTACTTATATGATCCTATTAATAGTTTTCACCTATTTCATGTACTTTGTAGTATCTGCTATCTAGCAGATATCTGGTATAAAATAGCATCGAAGATGCAACTAAATGCAGCACTGTAAAATCTTCAATTCTAGCAATAATATGAGTTCGAATCTCGAAAATCGATTTTGTTGTCTAACTGTCCACTATGTGAGGAGGAACAGATTTACGATCGTGTTTGGTGGTGTCCTTTCTATTAGAGCAATCTAAAAATAGTGGCCATCCTATCATATTTTCGTATAGACCGCTTGAAAAAGTTTTCTTTTTTTATGAGCAGATAGAGCGTCCTTTGCTTTATCTTTCTCTGCTAATTGATCACTATTCAACTTATATCATAATAATGAAATTTCGATAAAAACTATCTGGTACGATTAGAGTATAATGGATGGGATAGTTTTGTATTACATTTTATTATCGCTTCATAAGTTGTACTAAAAAAACAAAATATACTACAAAATCCGGCGTGAAAAGCTCTACAATTTGCAAAGAACAATTATAAAAAGATGCGATAGAAAAATCTGTATCTATATCATCATTTTGTAAGTCAGGTTCGATTAGCTTGATAGCGCTTTCACGAAACGTTGTATTCTGATCTCGTGCAAATTGCTTCAAGGTGTTCCATGATAATTTGATGGAATTAAGTGAACAGTGTGAGAAAGGAAGTCGAGAAATTTCTATGTTATATTTTTGTGTTATACAATCATTCTATTGAATGAAAAGAGAATAAAATTACGTTGTCGTTCAAAAACACTTACAAGAAACTCTTTCGGAGGTGGATTAGCTGATACTAGCTCGAACAACTGAGCTTTAAAAACCTTTTTAGGAAAATCAATATTCCGATCTTTCAGCCATTTCTGAATAACTTCTTTTCTTGAAGATCGTTTTGGGATAAGAGATTCATCGATTAAGACATTGTGCCAAAGAGTATTATTAAGACATAGCAATACGTTCTTTATCACCTACAATAGAAAACGGAACAAAATCAGTAACAGTATCGTCTGTTAAAAATCTGCAAATCTTACCAATTTCACACCTTAGTTTTGCATCAGTTGAGTCCAACCGAGATAGAAAACAATCTGAATTTATTTGCTGTTTTTCGCTACATGTCCATATATCAATTGAACGAAGGTGGTTACCATCAATGCTAATAAGAGTGGATACTGCTAAACGAGTGCCTATAATTTAGAAAAGCATTGAATGAGAAAGAAAAAGGTTTGATCTAATCTTTGTATTTACCTTTCTTCTCCCCTTTCCTTATTCGACCTTCTCCTTCCAGTGAACAAATAAATCTTTTAACTTCACAGAGATTTATCCACGTTTAATCGTGATAGAAAAAGATGAGCTTTTTTTGTAAGTTCTTCTATGTTTTGAAAAAAAAGCGTGCTCATGCTGCTATAAATGCTCTTGAATCCAAAGCAATCTTCACTTTCGAAATTCGTTGATATGAAAAACCCATCTAATGTATAGAGAAAAAGAAGAAGTGGTTTTCTTCTTATTCTGCGGATATCGATATAAACGCTTCACTTAGATTTCGCATCGCTGCTCGTAATGCGCTGGTCGAATGAATAGGAAAATCCTCGAAATTCTAATGTATTTCCGTTAATAATTTAATCGACATTGCATAAACTTTTTCTTCAAGCAAAGTATGAAATTCAAATCTAATCACATCCTTTGGCTGTTCTGATAATAAAATTTTTTGATGACCGCAGTGTTTCAAATGTGAAATTATATGCTGCCTTCCTTAGTTTAACAAAAACAACAATCCTGTTCACTTTTCTTTTGAGAAGACATAGGTCGAGACATCGAACATGTAACGTCTGTTGTTGATGAAAATGTGGAAGAGACATTGTGACTACGATGGAAATATAAAATTCTGCGCGGTAATAAAGCTGAAGAGGATGCTCGATGTTTTGAGGTAGTGTTTTCTGTATTGCAGTTACGAGGATAGTAAACTTTATTCTCTTCTTCTTCTTCTTTTTTTGACCGTTGTTCGTGCTGTTCTGCTTGCACTAGTAATACTTTTAACTCATGTTTTAATGAAGTAATAGAACTTTGTGAAATATTTAACATTTTTACAAGCCATTCGTTAACATTATTGATTTAAATAATTGGACCATCCTTTTCATTTTCGATAAATTCAATGACACAAAATAGCAACTATTTAACTTCCACCGAAAATTTTTGATCTGTCGGCATAATAAATGAAGATTTTATCGAAAAACTTTTTCATGTAAATTTGAAAAAACTGTCTTTATTAAACGCTTTGAATGATAAAAATATTAGAGAACAACTTGTAAAACAAAGTTAAGTTAGGCATCACTACTGCCAATTCACTTAGTTCTGCAGCACAAGATCGTCTAAATTCAAGTTGGATAATCTCATCTTGATCACCACAGTCAATCACCTATACTTCCACTATTTTTTCTCTTTATTCAGAAAAAAATCTCACGTATTTGTTCGTATGAATAAAACGGCCGTAATTCCACAAAGGAAGAAAAACTGAGCCACTACTTAGTTACCATTCTGAAGACCACTCTTCAGTCCACTAGACTAGCAAAAAAATTAAAGAAAAATTTATTATTAAATATCTCGTTAGTTTTTTCATGTTTGACCACTCAAAACAAGCAAAATAAACACTTGAGGAAAGCCTGATTTTTACATAGGCACCTATCTCTCGAGCCTCCCTTTCAAATAGTGAAAGGCACAAGTTTCTATCTATCTTCATTTAAAAATTATTAGCATTTCATCCGATGCTCTTTTAAAAAGATTCCGATAATAGCTCTGCACTATTCGAGCAGCAAAAGCAAAATAGTTTAGTGTAAACACATGAAAGAAAGACTATATATGTATACGATAAAGATCTCCAGATTATCACAAGATCATTACAATAAGTCTAGTAACAGTTTTTTGTACAATTTTTAGAGCAGACATTAACAAGTTTCATAATGCATGATAATAGAGTTTTTGAGAAGAGATTGTATTTCTTTTGAATATTCACCAAATATAGGCAAATATTAGTATTCTCTCTAAGACTATGTCAATAGATCTAAAAAGTAAGGATTTTTCTGCCGTACATCTTTTAGAAGTCAACGATTCCTCTTTAAAAATTCAGAGTTCAATAAAACTTAAAGAAATAGTGAATTCTCTATATATATTATAGTTTTCAAAAACATGACTTGTTCTACTAAATAATTGGTCAACATGTCTTCACACTAAATTGATGAACAATATGGAACAATGTGCTCAGAAAGTATCATTAGAATTGGATGAACAAAGCTTATCATATGCTGAGACAGGCTACTGTGTGCAACGTCTTGCTCTGGTTTTGCTTGACACCAACTTGTTCCATCGACATGAAATAATCTATCAAATGGTAGCACGCAGCATTGAATTGCCATTGGGAATGTTCGCCATATTTACTGTTGGTCGAATCTATTTTGGTCTGAACCCAGATGAGTGAGTACCTACCGAGTTTCACTGATTTTTTTATGGCAACCGATGCACAAGATGGCAAATTGTAAACTGGTACTAATTTAAAATTTTTTGTGCCAAAATGGTTCAAAATTCAATATCCTTAAAATTGAAAGGTTTTGAAAATTTACAGTTGTTTTCCATAGTATAACAAATTTGAGATTCGTAAAAACTTTCAAAAATAGATGCTATAATTTTTGGAAATACAACCTTATGAGTTTCTTCAAAATTTTATCAAGTGTTTACTGTTTCAGCATAAGCAAGATGCATGTACCACCATCCTTCCCTAAAATTTATCAAAAAAGTAGAAATCAGAAATCTATTTTCCACTCTATCGGATGACTAGATCCTGTCTGTATGATAATATTAATAATAATACAAGATATATAGCAGATAAATTGCTGATATTTTAATATCTAATCACATATATAGATTTGTTGCAAAAATTTCAAAAGTCAGAAATTAGAAATTTTTTGAAAGTTGGAATTCGCAGAAATTTTGCCTCATCCTTAATCGACGCATAAACAAAACCTTAATCTATTTCGGCACCTTTTAAATTCTTATTTTTAATGTTGCTAGAATCATAAATACTCTCTTAGAAATCACCATCATACTAAATTATTTGTGATTTGGCAGACAGTTAGAAATGGAAATCTCAAAAGTTTAAGAATACCTTCACGAAACATTTTCATGGAATTTTATTTGAATTTTTTACAAAAAAGATTTGGTACACAATTTCTTCTTTCATAGTAAAGAGAGAATTGTTTTGAACGGATAACTTGGAAGGAATCGCTCTAATAAATATGCCACAATTGAATTTCGTTTTTTCAGTCCCACTCTTCGACTTTCATCACTCATTCATGACACCGCAAATGCGCAATCTTCCGAACATGACAATACCATCGATCAGGTACAATTCTGAATTCTAATTTGTTTCTCCTATTTTCTATAGAATTATTAGTGCTTACGAAGGGACCGATGCAACTGATAAATCGTTTTTGAGCTCAGACTCTATGCATAATGTAGACCCTAGTGAGATATGAAAAACCTTAAAAGAATAGGTGCTCATAGGCCTTTTGCTTGAAGTTATGAGCATTTTACTGAATTTTATCCTATAGCAGGGTATACACTAAAAAATTAAATGATTGTATTTTTATCTGAAAATTTGCCCATAGAGAGGTCTATTAATGAGTAGAATGTCCTGAAAATTCCAGCTCAAAAGAACATTTTCTTGTCGAGATATCAAAATCTCAAAAAACAGAAAACTCTAGCATATTTTGTGAGATATGGGTGATTTTTTGAACTTTAATATCTTGAGAAGAAAACGTTCTTTTGAGCTGAAATTTTCAGGACACGCTACTCATTAATAGATCTTTCTATGGGCAAAATTTCAGACCAAAATACAATCATTCAAGTTTTTAATATATACTCTGTTGTAGTATAAAATTTCAGTAAAATGCTTATAACTTCAAGTAGAGGGCCTATGGGCACCTATCCTTTTAAAGTTTTTTATATCTCACTAGGGTCTACATTATGCATAGAGTTTGAGTTCAAAGGCGATTTATCAGTTGCATCCGGTTCCCTCATTACCTTTATTTCTTATACATTAATCATGTCCATGCTTTTTTTCTGAAAAATCTATCAGAATTTGAAGACTACTGAAGAAAAAGATCGTTGACAGAATTCAAAGTGATATTCATAAATAGCTTGATCAACTTTTATTTCTTGAAAAAGCTTATTTAAGATGGTGAAAAGTTTAACTTTACTCGGAACCAACAGAGATCGACATGTTTTTGGAGTTAACTGTTTGGGATTTTGTCCGTTCGAACCTTGCTTCTTTAAAATTTGATAAAGAAACTATTTGCAGTGAACGTATCATATCTCATTTAGGTATCAAAACCACCTCATGCAGTTCTTCTTGTTCATCAATTTACATGTGAACAAACTCAAAATTTGTTGACAAACACGACTGTCGATCTCGAACCAGTGAACATATCAGTCATTATTTCATCGATGAATATGATAGTGACAGAGGTTTTGACCGATGATGATCTTGCTCGTCTATCAAACATAAACGTTACCAAGAGGAGTACATCATACCTTATTGGCACATCGGGGAGTACAGGCAAACCAAAAATCGTCGAACATACTCATGGCTCTTTAACCTATAATCTGCATAGTATGATTGAAGCCTATCACTATCGTTCTACAGACAATATCTTGCAATTAGCCAGTTGTCAATGGACTGCTCATATATGGGAAATCACTTTTTCTCTTTGTTTTGGATCCACTCTTGTTCTCCTTCATCCGGGTGGTCAGCTCGATATCAACTACTTGATTCAAACAATGACGAAAAAACAAATTAGTGCTCTCTCTTCACTCCCATCAACTGCTCGTCTTCTTGCTGAGCATGCTTCCAACAAGTTAGATGGAAGTATATCATGTTTTCATTGGCTCCGTGCATATACAATTGGAGGTGAGTTGAGCGATTACTTTGCTTTGTTTTTGTGAAATAGCTACCTTACGTTTGAATATTTCATTTATAAGTAGTATCACTCACTTACTGCAGTGAGTATTTAGAATTGAGGACATCATTCCATTATTTACTGAATAACATAAGAATGAAAATAGCGAACAATTTATAGTGTCCAACATCTATAGATATAAAGAAGAGTGTTTGTTTGTCTGTTCGCTATGCATTCAGCCCCTGTGATAGCTAGCATCATTACATTTCCCATGGCACTCTCATAGATCTAGTAAAAGGTCGAGAGGGGATAGGCGCGATCAAGAAATGGAGTGAGGGAAGAGGTTACTCCCAATTTTCGAAATTTAGTGGAAATCTATATATGTATATGAAGAAGAAAGTTTATTTGTCTGTTCTTTATGTATTTGGACATGATACAAGTAAATGCGAACAAGCTTCTCAGGAAATATTCTCTCAATCAGTAGGAGGTCAACAACTGCCTTTTATCGAAGAAACATCGGTTCTCCGCTAGTAAAAGGCTCGCTTCTGTATCTGACCGACCAAATTTCAGCATTCGATTGAATCATAGAACTATTGAGTAGCACGTTGTGAGCACACACAAGACATATACCTAGGGATTTCCGATGGTGCTGAGCTAGAATCTGGGGTTCACTTACTTAGAAATCTGAATGCTTGATCGATTAAGAATATGAATTCAGCTTCCGTGAAACCAGATAATCAAACTTGTGTTTTTTTTGGAAACAAGTCGGGCAAGGGTTTTCGAGGATGCTGAATTCAAATGTGTGGTCAAATCGCTATGATGTTTCATTGGTTCGTTTGAAACAAATAAGAATCCACCTGCTAAGAAACTAGCTGATGAAAATTACATTTTCAAGTAAAAAATCAGCCAGAGGTTTTTCAAGACAATGAGTTTGAATTACGCTTTAATCATTTCAGAAACTTATTGGTTAGTTCGAAAGGAATAGGAATCAAGCTTTTGGGGAGAACGAATATCATTGGATGATTGGAAAATCGGACATTAGGAATCTGAAGTCTATTGATCTTGATACCCTACTGGAGCAGTTGTCACTCGACTGGATGATCCATATGACATAAAACTCGAATTTTGGGGTGACTGGTTGCCTTGAAGTTGTGTGATGTGAAGATTTCGAATAAATAGTTCATAAGAGGCAAAAACTATTCATCATCGATATCAACTCCAAAAGTTACTAAAGAGTCTGTCTCACATAAGCTTTTGTGTCTGTCTTTCTTTGCAAACAATCGAAATTCGGTGTAATTCTAGCAATACAAAGAACAAAATATCAACGTAATTCTCCTAATCAATGAGTTTTGTGAGCGCAATATTCTAGATTAATTAGATCCCTTCTTGTGTTTAGTTCCGATCAAAACCGATTTTTCTTGAAGTACTACCGAAGAATCGACTGGTCATACGGGATCCCCTATAGAAAACATAACTAAACTGCTCCGGAACCGAGGACGTGACGAAACGCATCCGCAGTCAGTTGAGATCGGAGATGATCGAGACAAGTACGTGCTCTAATTAAATGCTTGATCAAGATAAAAAGTCGATAGAACTTCTGCGTTTCATCAAGCTTCTCTGAATCTACGCGTATGTGAACGAAGCGTCCGTCACTTCTGATCAGTTTTTCGCTGTCACTATTTCATAGCAGATAGGAGCCAGAACGATTGGGATCGGAACTTAAAACACGCTCAAAGGCCAGAACAAAAACCAAGACAAAGAATAAAATTTGATGTGTATCTACTCTCAAACTACTAAAATTTTCTTATATATTCTCGAGCGCAATAGAAGTTTTGCTTGCATATATAAGGATTGAACTTTGCTGGGCAATGCCGAGTATTTGTAAAATACGTGAACATCCACGAACACATCATTTGAAAAAGATCTTCTTTTTACCTGTTTCCGTATGTAGACCTCGGATAATTATGCTCATGAACGCCCGCAAACACTAATTTTTAACTTGCTTTAGAAAACAAATACAAACCTCGAATAGTCGTTAAAATCTATGAACAATCAAAAAAAAACGACA
>JAJEKB010014993.1:0-20029 GCA_022393335.1 Macrotrachela quadricornifera
ACATATGAAAATATTTTTGAAACTGAATTTTAAAAAAAATTGAAAATCTCATATAATACTCTATTTACATATAAAAATGTTTTAAAAACTAAATTTTAAAATACTTTAAAATTAATATTAAATCTTATATAAGACGATATTTATATATGAAAAAATTTAGAAACTGAATTTTAGAAATGATGCAAAATTAATTGTAAATGTCATCTAGTAGTATTTTTATATGTGAAAAGTTGGAAAACCGAGCTGTATGATTTAAAATTAATTTTAAAAACATTTATATATATTAGTGTTAGGTCCTGTGTGATTTAAATATGATTTCAAGAATATTTTTATCCATTTCTATTTGGTACTATGATAGTGGCATAGGTTGGTAGGATAGATTGTTGCGGTTAGGCGTTTGAAATGTCCTGACACAGCTTTCTAATATGACTAGAATACCTAAACACATCGGAGTATAACCGGATTGGAGGGTCACAGGGTGCCCCGTATAATACTGGTAGAGGAGGTAGGAGTACCTCTATATACTAGAATTCTAGTGAGTTAGGTTACATCCGTATTGTAGGCCTAGTGGGTCCCTGGATGTCCTTCTATAACAGGACTTTAGAACCCTAGCGTGTTGATTTGTGGCAAAAGTCAAATATTCCTAGCTATCTCAGTATAGTAGGACCTTAGGCTACTTTCCTATAATAAAAATTGAAGATACACGGCAGTTCTTTCAAACGAGCTGAACTTTTGCAACAGCTTAGCTCATGGGAACTGAGCTGTTTAAAACGTTCAGCTCACCCAGAAGAGCTGATCGAACAGTTCAGCTCATTTGAAGTGAGCTGTTTAAAAGGGTCAGCTCACCCGGAAGAGCTGGTCGGACAGTTCAGCTCATTTGAAGTGAGCTGTTTAAAAAGTTCAGCTCACTCGGAAGAGCTGATCGAACAGTTCAGCTCATTTGAAGTGAGCTGTTTAAAAAGTTCAGCTCACCCAGAAGAGCTGATCGGACAGTTCAGCTCATTTTAAGCGAGCTGTTTAAAAGGTTCAGCTCGTTCGAAAGGAGCTGATCGAACAGTTCAGCTCATTTGAAGTGAGCTGTTTTAATAAGTGAGCGCTCGAGCTAGAGCTGAGCTTTGAGTGCCCCTAGCCAGCACTATTTAATTTTTTCCAGCACTATTTCATCGATATCAATAGCTATTTAAAAGTCTCATAGCTATTTAATCTTTCCTTATATTTCTTGGCGCTGACTTTAAGTAGCCAGCACGACTTAATCGATATGAACAGCTATTTAAAGTTTTGCTAGCTATTTAATATATTCACCAGGAGGTAGGTGGAAAAATGAATCAGTTTAAATAAGTTTAAATAATCATCAATTTTTAGACTATATTTCATTTATTAATCAAACAAATCTATATCGTTAATGTATTATTCACGTAGATATATTTAAATTACTGATGATGACCATGTTCACTCATTTAGAGGTAACAACTCCAATTCGAGCAGGGGATGAAAAAAGAGGAAAATTAAATAATTCAATTTGAATAATTTTAACTGATCATGCGTTTTAAAACAATATTTTATTTATTAAACAAAACAATCAATATTACAAATAGATATATTCGCTGATTATAGATTTGAATTTTGTACAATATGCAAAAATGGAGTTTCGCATTTCAATTACTGACTGTTAAAAACATTCATACCTATCAGCACTGTATTAACATAACTGGTTAAAAGCTCATCATTATGAATGCTGACTATTTTAGAAATAATATTTTATTTTTATTCTGAAATTTTATTAAAGGATTCAGTTATTTAAATAATTTAATAGTTGTAAAAGTCGTTTAAATAGCTGAACTTATAGTTTTCAATAGCTACTTAAACAAAAAGTTACACGAATATTGTAGACGCGCCTTATTTTAAGTAGCTATATCGAGTTTTATATAGCTATAATATTTAATTAAAAAGTATCTCTTTTGAGAAGCTACAGCCCGAAGAGCTCGAAGCAGAGAAGATCAATCCGAAATTCAGAGCAAGAGTCACAAATATTTTTGTTGTCGCTTACTTTTAGAAATAATTAAACTTTTCAAACTTACTTAAATTACACTGATCATATTTTATGCAATAATATATGAAGGATTAGAGTACAAAATCTATTTTTTTCAAATTCGGAGAAAACAGTCACTTATAGTTCTCAGAATTTGGAGAAGATTGCCTGGTAATTCCACTAATTCGGAGAAAATTGGATACTGTCAAAATTTTCAAATTCGAAGAAAGTTCCAACCACAATTTTCCGAAGTAGAAGGGGAATGATCTCCCCGTCCTTTCCCCGATCGCGCTGTTCCTGGAAATGTTCAAAAACCTTTGAATTTTATCATGCATAGTCAAATATCTTGAATCATCGATTATAGTACGACGAGGTCTATCTTTATTATACAAGATTTTCTTTCTGGTAGAAAGCGAATTGACTGAAGAATTCTTAAGTGCTATATATACGAAATAAAAAAAATGTTTATAGAATGATTATACTCTTTAAAGCTTTTTCTTGCAGTTTTTGTTTATCATGAATAATACAGTGCTCGTCGAAAATCTCTCATCTGCTTGAAGTTTATCGATCTTCTAAGCTTTTGGCTTGGAATTTTGGTTGCATGCAAGTAGTGAGAAACGCTGATCATAGACACCAATCCGATCTCAATCTATTGTAATATGACAGAGTTATACATCAAACACTATCTTTATTCTGCATTACTTATGTGTCAGCTATACAACCACTCGGGAAGTCAGGGAACCTATAACTCGAAAGATTGAGTCTTTAGATTTTTCCAATAAAATTTTCACGAGAAAAGTCTTTCAAATCACTGAGATATCACTTTTCATAAGCATTGTCTACCAAACTTCGATTATAATGATTTTCAATTCGTTATAGCGAAAATTATCTTTAGAATGACCGATTTATTTGAAAATGTATCTTTGTATACTCATTAGCACACGAATATCTCTGGGAAGTTTCAGAGTCGAAGCATGTACTAAATTCACACCACCACGATGTAATGGCCACACCACTGCATAAGTCACCAATCGTCAATAGCTTAATAAATTCACGTATTATTTCTACCCATTATTGTATACATTAGCAGCGATATTCATCAGTGAGAAAGTTAATTATAATCGTTCAACAAAAGAAAAATCTCATTTTTCTTCATAGGAGCAATTGAAGGTAAAGATGGTCTTTGGTATATAACTCCGTCATATTACATTGGATTGAGATCGATTGGTGTCTATGATCAGCGCTTCTCACTGCTTACATGCAACCAAAATTCCAAGCCAAAAGCTTGAAATATGAATAAACTTTAGGATAATGAGGGACTTCTGGTTAGTAGTGCATGTCGGAGCAAATTCCAGCCGTTGAAGCTAACTTTATTAAAAGAAGATTTCCAGTTGCAAAGTTTTACATAGCCAGACTTTTGAGAAGAAAGTATGAATACCTATATTTTTCCTATTTTCTATAAAGAATCCTTTCTTTTTGAAAAATTCGTAATCGGAGGTCAGCATATACCATATGTGTGTATTAGGATTCTGAACAAAATTCTGCTGCAGCTTTCTTTTTTCAGTTGTTAACATATGTTTAATGGAATTTGTATCCTGTGGAGTGTTTAAAGGAACTAGCAGTATTAAACCGAATATGGTAAGGCATTGCGATGGATCATGGCATGTAATTAGTCATAAATTGAAGGTTCAGAGAGATCTCGTAGATTTGTTGGTTGGAGAAGAAATAAGATGCAATATGGTGCACTGAATAGATATATTTGTTTCTTTTAATTGCTTTATTTCTTATTTTGACCTACCGATGTCGACTGGTTTTTGAATCCTAAGCAGAATTTTGCATTTGAAAGAAAGGTAAGTCAGAAAAAAAGTTTGTTTTCTGCTGATGGAAATAGAATTCTGTCAAAATTCTGCTTTACTTTTTGAATTCTAAGCAGAATTGTGTGTTTGAATGAAACGCTTGGAAGGAAGGAAGTTTGTTTACAGTCAATTCATTGCTTAGTATAGACAAGTCTACAAAATTCTGAATTCTGCTTGATAGGCATTCTGCAGTCTCTCAGATGGGAGCTCTTGCTTTTTTGAATCAACAAAATAATTCAACAAACAGTGATATTTTTGGATATAAAATAAAAATGAAAATGATTCAATAGGACTTGTTTTCTAATTTTGAATGATAATAAGATACATAAATTTTGCAAAATACGAACTATTATTTATACGAACTGAATCGAAAATGTTCACGAATCCAAACAATACATAATAGAGCTTTCGAGACCACAAGTTTATGTATTTTATTATTATTTAAATTAAAAAACAAATCCTATTGAATCATTTTTATTTTATATCTATTTAAATGCAGTATTCATATAGGTACATTTACACTTCGCATACTGATGATGAGACTTGTCGTCTCGAAAGCTCTATTATGTATTGCTTGGATTCGTGAACATTTTCGATTCATTTCGTATAAATAATAGTTCGTATCTTGCAAAATTTATGTATCTTATTATTATTCAAAAGTGATTTTTTTTGCATTTCCAGGATAAGAAAGCATCCATCAGAAGTACCTTCTGAATTAAAAATTATTTCCTCATCCACATTAATATTACATAGTTGTAGAGCTTTTGATTCCGAACATTTTAATATAAAAATATTGCCAATTATCGTTTATTTTGATAGAGATACGTTTAAAATACTTTTGGTGCTAGAAAAACAGTACTTTTTCTTTACGATTTTTTTGTAAAACTGCGTTAACAAATGGTTTCCCCTTGTTTTCTTCGATAAATCAAGGTCCAAACTACAATCCAAGATCATACTTAGAATCTTCACGAAAAGACGCATTGGATCACACTAAAATTATATTCTTTTCCCCGTAAAATTGATTGCTACTTAGGTCATACCAAAATTAGTGTCGCCTCGATCTTAATTCCGTACAAAACGCTTAAGAAAAATTTCTTTTTTTATGAACAGATAAAGTGCTTTTTGCTCTGTCTTTCTATGCTATCCGATCACTACTCAAATTGTTTTTGATGCAAACTCGTTGGTATCATTAGGTCATAATGGGTGGAACATTTTTGCATCTCATTTTATTATTACTTAATAGGTTCTATTAAAAAGCACAATATATCACATGATGCAGTGTAAAAAGCTCTGCAGTTTATAAAGGACTGCTTATTTTATAGTTGCATTTTTTATTTTAAAAACGGACAAAATTCTGACCGACCAAATTTCGACTTTGCGAGAACAATGTTGCTTTTTGGTAAAAGATAAATTCGTTTTTTCTTATCTTATGTTTTTATTACCTGATCTACTTTATTAGAAAAACAAAATGCACCATAAGATGCAGCGTGAAAAGCTCCATAATTTACAAAGAACAGTTTATATTATATATGCAACTATTGTTCTTAAGTAAAAGCAAAATTATAAGAAAGAAATTTTCTAGCATGCAAAAATTCTACACAAACGAAGACTTCCGTTTTTTTCGTATTTCATCCTTTTATCACTGAATACGTTTTCTTTTCAAAAAATGGAACATGACGAAAAATGTAGGACCAAAAAACTCTACAAATTGCAAACAATAGTTTTATTTTAATTGCGTCATTTTTATTCTGAAAATAAAAACAAAATTCTCTAAATTACATATCGTAGCGTCGAGATTTGATTGCTCAGAATATTTGTTTATTTTCAACGAAAAAGTATAAATCAATGTAAGCTTTATACTGTAGATTGTTGAGTTTTTCACGCTGTATCTTCTGGTATATTTTATTATTTTTTTCACAAAATGTTTTAAAGGATTAAAATATGAAATTCAAAGTTTAGAATACTTTAATGCAAACTGAAGCTTTTAGAAGAGCCGGGCGAAAAAACTTTTGGAATGCCCTATTTTTGCAATCTACTAATCCTACAGAACATCTCCAGTTTTAGAAAAATTTGTTTTTCTTCTATAATTTCTGTAAATCTACATAGAATGGTAAAAAAATTCTTACAACAGGAATTTATAAAGTTTCATCTTCATTGTTTTTATTCTCCATGTTGATCTATTCTAGGAACTATATCTATTACGTGTTAAAACTACCAATACGAATTTTTCAATGTATCTATTCCCCCTGAAAAAAAAATTTCACTATGTATTCCGTATTTATTGTCACTATAAAAATACATTTATTTAAAACCAAATACATATTCTGAAAGCCCGTGGAGTTTTCTATCACTCTGTATATTTACTTATTTTTTTACATTCATTTATTCAAAAGATAATTTGAACACAATGAAGGCACTCTAATGTCTACATTCCCAAAGACTTTATTTTCTCACTGTCATTAAAATTATTTTTGTGAATTTTTTATCACTGTGAAATTATTATTTTAGAAAAGCATTTATATATTCTGATAGATCTTAAAATTCTCTATTATGCTGTATATTTACTCATTTCCTTATGTCCATTTATTGTAAAGAAAATGTGAGTCGAATGAAAACATCCTCAATTGACAAGTACCAAAAATCTACACTTTTTTGTTACTTTTGTAGTATTATGTTTGAAATTATTTTTCCTGTGAAAAAATTTTTTTAAAAAGCAAATATAGATTTCCATAGAGCTTGAAATTCTCTATCATTCCATGTATTTTTGTCTCGCTTTGCATTTATATACTGCGCTGCGTGAATGCGAAACGAGGCTAAAATATACAGAATGATAGTGAATTTCATGCGCTATCAAACAGTGTACTTTCTTTTACATAAATTTATTTATTCCGGTTAATAAATAAAAAAAACAGTGAAAAAATGTAGATTTTTGGTACTTGTCGATTGAGGATGTTTTCATTCGACTCAAATTTTCTTCACAATAAATGAACATAAGGAAATAAGTAAATATACAGAATGATAGAGAGTTATAAGATCTATCAGAATATATAGATGCTTTTCTAAAATAAACAGTGAGAAAATAAAGTCTTTGGGAATGTAGACATTAGATTCCCTTCATTGTGTTCAAATTATTTTTCAATAAATGAATGTAAAAAAAAGAAGTATATATACAGAGCGATAGAAAACTTCACAGGCTTTAAGAATACCCTAGTCGAACTTTTTTATTCAAGCGCTTGCAAGACTTGAGTTCAAGATGTGTCCATAGCGCATGCTTTTCTGTTCACAGACAAGCGCTTGAACGCTTGCATGATTTATGCGTCAAGACCAAGCTAATCATGCACTGAACTCATGAAGGATCATAGGAAAGGATAGTTTGGAAACAATCAATTTGAATAAAAGAACCGCGGTTTTCCTATCCAAGATCAAATGACGATCCGTACTGTTGACAATATTTGAGTCTGATTACTGGTTTGGATTGCCTTTTCGTTTTCTTTCTTACAATATTTGTTTTTTAAACTATGAAATTTTATTGATAAACAGTTATTGTGAATGTCGTTTTGGTATTCTATCACTCATTTAAAATGAAAAGGAAATATGAGAAACTTTTACATATCACTAAAGTTTCAAGTGACGACGACAATTTCTCTAGAGCTTTGTGAGTGTACATTATTCGCCTTGCTTCACTCTTTAACTAAACAGCTTCTGTAGATTGTCTGATAATTCACAGAAGTCCTTTGTTATTGTTATGCTTTTTGGTTTTCTGAAAAATCGACAGTAGAAATTTCAACATTGAAATTTCGGAAATATGTCAAAGTTTTAAAAACTATCTGGAGTTTTTCGAGAGTACGGCAATAAAAACTTTTATGAGATACTTCATTGTTCCAATTCTGAACAATAAATTGCTATATGAAATTTTTTATTACCATAATCTCGAAAAGTTCCAGATAGTTTTTAAAATTTTACAATATTGCCGAGATTCCGATGGCAAAATTTCTATTGTCAATTTTCCGTTTTATCTCCTTTTTTATTCAATATTTCGTCTTTGTAACGTTTATTTTGCGAAACCCAATTATATTATTCATTTTCTTATTGGTGCACATTTATTCATTATTCTCATTAAGGAGTTGGCGGTTAGCCATTTCTAAAGAGCAATTAACTAAAACGGAAAACAACTAACACGTCTATGATCCAACTATTGTATACTTGCTTGATCATAAAGCACAAGTGCTTGAACAAGAATTCAAGTGCATAAATAAGAACAATAAGCGATGGAACAAGGATCACCAGCGCTTTAGTTTTTTGGTGATCTCAAGTCTTGACTCAAGATGTGTCCATAGCGCATGACATTCAGGCTCAAGAAAGTCAAGAATGTCATGCGCTTGTTAAAAATAGTTCGACTAGGGTATGTATTTGGTTTTAAATAAATATGTTTTTATAGTTTCAATAAATAAGGAATACATAGTGAAACTACTTTTTTTCCCGGGAGATATATAGAAAACAAATGGTTTTTGTAAGTTAATATCATTCGCACAGTTAAAATTTGGTCCCTCGAAGTTTTAATCATTTTGAAAGGAAAAAATGCAACTATAAGAAAGGTGATCTTGTGTCAATTGTGAACTTTTTACGCTGCATCTTATGGTATATTTTGTTTTTAATACGATGTAATAATTGATGAAAAAGTGAAACGCAAAATATGGGGGTTTAAAACATCATCCATAATTTTTTAGGATCAAAAATGCATGTGACAAATTTTCTTTATTCACCTGCTTACGTCATGAACTAAACCGTTTGTTTTTACATAATAGGTATACTTTGATATGCTTTTTTTACAATGATTATTTATTTTTTGATATTACTTAAGTAATTGCAAAAATATATCAATAGGAAAATTACCACGAACTTCTTCTACATACATTATATTTTATAAGAGATAAGTTTGGTTCATTTTCCTACGATAAAAACTTCACTTCGATTGTTTCTTGAAAAACTGGACTTTTGTAATAAGATAAGGATCTTTCACTGTTGATATCAGATATAGTGATATTCGCAACGGCTTTAGTCTTCTGATTGTTCTTCATAAACAATTTTCGCATTGATACGATTGTTAAATTTAATTAAAAGAATCGAATGTTAATCTTACCTGATGGTTTTATTTTATTATTTGATAATTGTAAACTAAAATAAATAATTTAAATTAATTTAATCTAATTTAAAATTCAAACAAATCTTGATGTGTATTTTACAATTAATTTTTACTTATACATAAGTAAACAAAGCTTTAAATAAATAGAAAAGATATGTTGAACTAAATTATTTTCTTTTTTCTACATATCTTGAACTAATTAAAACTTCTGTTCTATTCAAAAAAATGATAATTTTTAGACTAAAATTGTATTTTGTACAAATAAAATTTATAAAAAAATTCTTCATATTCTACATAAAATTCTATGTTCACTAAAGATTTCATATCAACGAAAAAAATTTCAAGTAAAATGAAAGTTATTCAGGATGTTTTAATCTATTATCTTTGTTTCTTAAAATAAGTTGGTGTCGATCACAAATTTATTGTTAATCACAATTTTTCTCACCATATTAAACACAAAATGCAGTTTTCAAAAGCAGTTAAATCCATGCTTTCATATATCTCTTAGCTATAACTGTAATATGAGATACAATCTTTAGTAAACAACTTCTTGGAATGCAATATGTCGGAATTTTGGGAACAGATCATTTTACATATGGATCGTCCGCAATTAGCTCAGCTGATTGAGAATACTTCTCACCAAATCGTTGTAAATCTTTGTGAAGTAATATCGGTTTTCTAAAATTTTAATTTAGCACGACTTTTTTAAAAATAATTTACTATTGAGAGAGTAAAGATCAGGATTGTAATAATAAGGATAAAAATTATTCTATCAAAAAGATATATTTGGAGAAACATCTTTTCGAATGATTGTAAGTTATAAATAATATAAAATTCTATGAAAATATACAAGATATTAATGCGGAAGATAAGCTTAGAAATAAAATATTATCTATTCGATATGGATCGATCTAAATGATTATAGTTGAAAAAAACTATAGTTTATTTTTAACCTTAGAATAGTCACGAAATCTTAACTTTATCGTTAACATGGTTTTTCATGTGCTCAATTTTTTGAATATGCTATATTTGTGAAAAATAATGAATTTTATTTCAGTATAAATAATCATGATCTGAACTATTTTTTGAACATTCTTTGAATACGTTTCAGAATAATAATATTACCTGCTTATTGATGTGGATATTGATTGAGAAGTGGCTGAAATAGGGTTGAAATTTTGTGAAATATCCTTGAAGGAATTCAAATATAATTTTACAGTTTAATTATTGATTAAATAAAAAGAAAAGATTGATTTACTTTTGATGGAGGTTCAAGGAGTGCATATGGTGATTCAATTTCCATAAGTTGTATCATATGAAGACCGCCCGATTGATTAAGACAAGCAACAACTTTGAATTGTCGTCCAGGTGGAAGAAGAATTTCATCTTCATTTTGAAAAGCCGAATGATTTCGAACATCTTTTCCACTTTCACAGTCGATAGTAAGAAATGTTCTTGTTCCTTTTGAACCCAAAAATAGTTCATTTTCCAAAACGTCGATTCTTGATGTACATGAACTAAATCCCCACCTAATAATTGTTTCTCCTGTAGGATAATATTTTCTTACATCACGTTTAATGCCACGATAAACAAAACGATTTCGTGATGGTAGACGTGCAAATGCAGTTAAAATTAGTTTTAGGAATAAAAACCATGGAATTAATGTTTTTCGATTTTCAGAACGAAGAGTTGCATTTAATACATAATAAAGACATTCTTCTTGTGGTTCCCATTCCATTGAATAAAGCATTATTGAAGCTGATTCATCTACTGAAAGATTATCAGCTGGAGGTGTTTTACATTTCATTTTAGCAACATATGCCATTCGTTTAACATCGGGTACAACTGAAACTATTGGTTCAATAGCTTCTTCGAGTGTAACCAGAGGTTTTTTTTCATAACCTTGAATTGGCATTAACATTTGAAGAGGTTCTTCAGCAAAATCTGAAAATCGTTGATTATGTTGTGAATCATTATTGTCAGGATATTTTGAAGCCATTTGTTAATATCAAATTTCAAATTAATTCTTAAAAAGTACCAAAAATGAATTATACTGATGATTAATTTTTTGTCTAAATCATAATTATAATTTAAGTAAAGCCTTTAATATCGGAGCTCTCAAAGAGGTCAAAGATGAATTTTTATTTGAATACAATTCATAGCTTATATAAAAATTTTCTATTATTGAGGTAAAAAATAAAATGTTGCTTCCATCTATATATATAAAGAAAAATGTTCGTGTGTCTGTCTGTTCGTTATGCATTCAGTCTGTGTGATAGCTAGCGTCTCAAAAGTTTCCACACTACTTCCTTAGCTCCTGAGGAAAGTCAACTTGAGGCTGAAACCACCAAACGGGGTACGCAGAAGGGGCTGGATGAAATTTCATCGCGATCAATACAGATCGAGATT
Organism: Macrotrachela quadricornifera; assembly: GCA_022393335.1. Classification (NCBI taxonomy): domain Eukaryota; kingdom Metazoa; phylum Rotifera; class Eurotatoria; order Philodinida; family Philodinidae; genus Macrotrachela; species Macrotrachela quadricornifera. The sequence continues at coordinate 11,438 of JAJEKB010014993.1, forward strand.
CTGATGAGTCTGTTCGTTATGTATTTAGTTATCGTGAGAGATAGCGTCACGGAACTACCCGCATTAGTTCCTTGGGTGCGCTAAGGAAAGTCGACAGAGTGATTGGGGGTGAGAAGGAAGGGCGTGGGTGAAACTTCATCCAAGTTGTAAGAGACCGTGATTTTATTCACTTTCTAATCAAATGACGTAGTTCAATGCAATTTTGAGAGTGATCGTGTTCAAAGTGGATACAAGTGAGGATGCCAGCTTGAGCCCGATGAGAAGAGTCCCACTGAAGATGCCTAATGTACGACGGGAAAAGCTCTGTAGCAGAGGTTCCAGATACGTTGAAAAAAGACCTATGAAAGAGGTATCACCCACGGCGAAAAGAGTTCTATGGCAAGTACCTAATGTATAGCAGGAACAATCCTATTAAAGATGCCTGATGCATACCGATAAAAGTCCTGTCCTAGAGGTTTCAGCAGTGACGGGAAACTTTCTGTTACAGATGGCTCAGCCACAACAAGGAACAGTCCTGTAAAAGACGTGTTATGTACAGCAGAAAAAGCCGGGTGGAAGATGCAAAACTTTAACTATATTCTCTTTTCATCGGATACCTCCTCTGTAGGGGCGTAACCAGAAAAATAGCGTAGACGGGGCTCAGCCCCCCCACCCCCAGCTCCCGTTCCTCAGCACACTTAATCTCTAAGATAGGTAATGGTGGAACTGTTTCGCTCTTTCGTGAAAATTAACTGTTTCTCATTCTCAGAATGAGTTTCTTATGAAAACAGGTATCATATAAATTCTTTTTCGCGTCAGTTTTCGATGTAGATGATAAAAAATTTGCGTTAAATCATTTGATGTTTGTTTCACCAGAAAATACTCTCGAAGACGCAACTTTTCGTAAAAAAATAGAATCTTTTTGCTAAAAAATCATATAAATTCATATCGGAAGAGCTTAAGTTTTGCGAGCGAAAGGCGCAAAACGAAGTTAGTTGTCTTACATTCACAGGCGCCACGGGTGACTAGACTCTGAATAATTATTTAGAACAAAAGAAGACCACTGCGAAGGGTAAAAGAATGCTTTATTAGCGGAAACCAATGAAAGAATGAAACTTTATTCTAGATTTGAGTCGAAGTGAATAGAAAAAGGATTATTGGTTAGAAAGAAGTATCTCAAAGTAATTGATTGGCGAGACAAATTTTTCTTACATAAAGTAAGGCGAATGAGCTTTAAAAAATGTTTCTCAAAAATATCTTCCACATTCTTCATTTGTTGCATTGTAAATGAACTAGAAAATGATTCAAAAGTTTTGTCTCTCTTTATTGTGATATTCTGTATACTATATCATCTATATTCTAAGTTTACTGAAACGTATAATATCATAGGGACATAACAGAGCTATCACGCGAAAAATAATTCAAATTCATAAGATGTCATAAAAAACTGTTGCCATTTTATTAATTTTGACAAAGCATTTTTATTGTACATGTTTAGGAAATAAAAATATCTTTGTTATGTGCAAAGGATTCAAAGTTGATCAGACTGTCATTTCAAGGCGCTTTAAGATATACTTTTAGATGATCACATAGAATTCGAAAAACTTAAAAAGAATATACATATAGGAACACATTCATACACAGTTTTGATGAAAAAATTTTTGTAAAAAAACTGGAAAGCCAAATGTAAATCTAGCATTATTTTCGATAGAAAGAATATGTTGAGTTTTCGATGAGGCCAAAACATTTGATTCTTGTAGATTAAGAATACCAATTATAACTTATCTCAAGTGACAGCTTTCATCTTTTTGTATCACACGGTTCATTTCAATCAACTAATTAGATGAGTATATGGCGTAGATAACGATAATTCAGAGGGAGAAATCAACATCTGTAGCCATTCTTCAAATGAGCACTGTTAAAGGTAACAAAGCCAAAGATAAATGCTTTTATGTGTAGGGAGCAAAATTTTTTGTAGGGGGGGGGGGGGGGCTGAGCCTCCTCCAGCCCCCATCTGGTTACGCCCCTACTCCTCTGGTCGTTAAGAATTCAGATAAGGCGTTTTCTATAACTATGAGGAGATGCCTAATCTAAGTAGAAGAAAAAGGTGAGATTTTTCAGATTTCATGCACAAGTATAGTAGCGAAACGAAAAATTTATTTTAGATGAAGATGCGTCGATGAGATTAGAAGGTACGTTACTGATGGTAGAAAATATTATACAACTCTTTTGACAAGCTTTCAGAATAACAACACATTAAAGCATTATTTAAGCTATAGATAAGCTTTGCGAGAAGGTATGATATATGATCGATTAAAATGTCGAATATTTGTAGAAAGGACGTAGAAGTTCTGGATGAAAGCAGTTTTATTATCCAAAGTACCTACAGACTACAGTGCGACCACCCATAAGGAACTTCAAACTTTTTGCTAATAAAATCGACAATAATTTTAATGAGTTGTGAGGACGAGAAAATAGTTGAATGAATTTTTGACTTTTCTACGTCTAACAAGGGAAGGTCCCGAGATGATGACCCGAGTTGAAGGCTGATATTATGTGGGCTTGCTACACTAATTACCCTGATGTCAAATATGAAAGAATTATCGGCTAAGGCTGAACCAATGAAAATCGTATGTAAGACATATTGTCGCTATCTCATGTATATATGCTGGTTTTTTAGTCTCTAGACAGGTGGAGCGAGTATTCAAAGACGATATAGACACTTATGGATAAGATTGAATATTTTTCAACATACAAATTCATTTGGTGAAGCTTTGAGGCTAAAATACCAGCATATATACATGAGATAGCGACAATATGTCTTAAGTATGATTTTCATTGGTTCAGCCTCAGCCGATAATTCTTTCATATTTGACATCAGAGTGCTTAGTGTAGCAAGCCCACATAATATCAGCCTTCAACTCGGGTCATCACCTCGGGACCTTCCCTTGTAAGTATAGCAATTTAATTCTGAAAATACTGCATTTTCTATAGCAACAATGTATTAATAACCAGAGTCTACTAGATATACGGTTCTGAAAAATCATTCACTATACAATTTCAGTGCTAGATGGACTCATGATTACCAAAAGAGGTTGGCATTTTCTATTTCTTATAGGCGTATACTTATTCGATGCCTAAAATGCTTTATATACTCTACAGTTGGTTCCTAAAAAAATATTCGTTACACAGGCAAAAGCTATTTTATACAGATGAATATTTAAGGTCAGAATCTCTTATTAGTTTCGGACTTCATCAAAAGCTGCTAAGTCTCAATCACTACAATAAAATCATTATTTCAAATACAATAATAAACATCAATAAAACTCATGTTTTAGTCTCCTGACGTATTTCGACAAAAGTTTTCATTTTATTTACACCATTTTGGTTTCCTTAGTCATTCTAACAGAATAGATATTTTTTGAGTTATAATTATAATTCAGATAAGAATTTATTTTTGATCTTTTTTTTTATCCGTTCCAGTTTAACATAAAGGTCATCGATGCGATTCGTTTGACTCCTGACTAAACTCGATCTATGCATCATCTATTGCTTTTCGTTAACTTCAATTTTGAAAACTATTAGCAACTAAATACGCATGTAACGAACATCGCCCGTGAAATTCTCCATAAAACTTTTAATACATTCGTTTTCATATTAATGATTTTGTGTCTTTCTTTCAAATTCATATAAAGAGACTAAATCGATCATCTCGTAGCTCATGAATAGCTCTATCGGTTCAGCAAGTACCGTTTTTTGACATGCACTAAATTTACTCGAAGAAAATCCTTTCTTTGTTTGCTCTATTCACACTCTGAGAATCTTCCATTAAGTTTCATCGCAATTTTAATTTTGTTATCATAAATGAGGAATCACTACATGAATAAATTTATTACTGAGTTGAAGAAAAACGTTTGCTTTATGAGATCCATGGGCGGCGGAATGTTTTAAATCTTGGGTAGGCACGATATTTTTTATTGGACTCTTACCGACAGCACAAAAATACGGAGATACTTTTTTTATGCTACGCTATTCAAATGAAACAGTATTAATACTGTTTATTTCGAACTCAAATTTATTAATGCATAACATTAGTGCAGGTCAGAGATGAGTTTGCAACCAAAAACAGAAATTTTTTTTTAAGAAGCCATTAAACTTTCGCCTTGTCTTAATTGAATAGTGACCTTGAAACGTCGTCAATTGGATGCAAAATTTTTGGATCCGAATCTAGGTAGAGAGCAGGGTTGCCAAATCCAAATTTCAAAAATCAGGAGTTTTTTTTGCAAAAAAACAGGAGTTTGCCAGGAGATTTTTCCTGAAAAATCAGGAGAAAAACCAGGATATGGTTATTGGAGTTAGAAAATAATTCAGTGGTCTTCTCAAAGAAAACTGAAGTTTTCGTTTATATAATCAATTATTATGTTCTTCTACTAAGTTAGTGATGACAAAATTTCCTAAATGATATATATAAGAAAGAAAAGGATAATTACATGGAATTTATTATACTACTCATTTCACAGTGGTTCATTAAAATATATCAACAAAATAGAAAATGAAGTATAATTAGACACCGATATGAAACTAAACAAAATGAGCATATATGAACAATAATTTATCAACTATACCGTTCGTGGCACTTTTGCAACATGACCATTAGAGGTGGCATTTTAACTTTATTTTTCTTTGAAAAAGTAAAGTAAAGATAAATTGCCACCCCTGATGACCATAGACGACGGGGTCATGAGGCCTGAGCAGGCTTGAGCCTACTCTAGATTGGACAGCTAAAGGCTTGGGTAGGCTCGTGGATGGGATAAATGAAGGCTTAGATAGGCTCGAGTTCACCCTAGATTGGATAGATAAAGGTTTAGATAGGTTCTATGAATAGGTGATGAAACCACAAGGCCTGAGTCGGCTAAAGCCTACTCTAGGTTCATAGATTTCATAGACTATGGTAAGCTCAAATAATTGTTTTCCATTGCGCCAGATTGATAGATTTGTGCAGCACATAAAAGTTCTTGTACAGACGTCAAAATTTCTTGCCATTCTCGGTGGCAAATAGTAACATTTCTTATTAAAACAGAGTTAGAAATTGTTTTTGAGAAAGCCCTGAGTTTTGTATGACTAAATATTGAATCCCGGATCAGCCATGACTTAAAGTGTTATTCTTTCGTAAAGAGTAACAAAGTACTGCATGAAAAACTGAATCATATCAGCTAGTAATTGCCAAAGATTTCCATCACTTTTAGCGACTAAACTTACATACCTAATTATTAGTGTTATGAGAATAACTTTTCTCGGTTACTGTTTCTGTTCCTCAAAAAAAAATTGTTGTGCTCGTCCGTATATTCTCATTCTCGGAAAAAAATTTTGCTCTTCCTCTTACAGTCTCGTTTCCGGAAAAAAATGTTGTTCTTGTTCTTACAGTCTCGTTCCCTGAAAAAAATTATTCCCACTTCCGTAAGCAGCAGTGTAAACCAATCCATAGATCGGTGGTATGTAAGTCTGATTTTATTTATTTCCTTTCGGCAGCGGCTGAAAATACTCAACTTTTTTTCTCTGTTGGTGTGGGTGAGTGAATTTGTTAGACGACTTTTTTATGGTTTTCTTATTTCCGAGAACTTATCGAGTGGAAAATGAGAACACCATGGTAGAGAATACCCTGATAAAAAATTAGACAGAAACATGGTCGAAAAGTGAGCTTAGACATCGAAAAATCTTCAAAACTGTTACTTTTTTGTCCCACCGATAGCGATGGCTCAGCTCGTCGGTTTATACCTCTAACCGTAAGACTTAAGCAATTTATATTCCTGTTTTATTTTTAGATTTTAGGATAACTGTGATACGACCTCCAATTAAAAATATAATCATGATTGGAGCTACAGTAGGTTAGTTACGTAAAAATAAATAGCTGTTACATAAATATACCTGAATATATATGAAAACACGAGAAAAAATGCGGGAACACCAATACTTAATGGAATTCCCATTTCCGCTGGAAATGGAGCGAGAAAACGACGGGTATAGAAAAATATTCTCGCAAAACAAAATTTTTTCAACACAGTAAAAATACTCATAATGTAATATCGTTTTTGTGTACACTGCTGCTGAGACATTATTTTATTTTTCAGCAAAGCAGATGGAAAACAATTCTTGCGAGAATTGAAAGTCAATGAAGATAATCGTCGACATGTTTTCTTAAATGCACGTTCTTAGACATAAGTTGCAAATGCTTTTCTTATCCCTATCAGCGTCATACACTGCGAGTTTGTTTCAATAAATCTAAATTATTTAAAAGATAATTATAGAACTCTGTGCGGTATGTATGAATTTGGTAGAAATAAAAAACGTCGAAAGTAAAAAATATCGGAAGTGCCATTAATGTTGCTTCAGCGCTAACTAACCTTATATAAGCGAATCATATAGATGCTGCTTCAAATTACTCACTCAGTGTTGGTGAAAGGGTGTGCTGAAGCTGTATTGGTAGCACTTTCGATATTTTTTACTTTCGACGTTTTTATTTCTACCGAATTTCTACCATTCCTCTGTACGACTGAGATGAATACTCATTTTACTTCTTAATTATGTACCAGTAAGATCGTACTTCACCTCGTTTCTATTGTCAGCTCACAAAAATTTCATGTGGCTGAAGATCAATTCATAAAAAGTGTTCAAGGTTGATATAGAAAAAGCGAACTAAACTAGTTTTTGTAAATGCGGTACATTTTTACCGCCAAGAAGATACGCCCACAAATAAACACCTGCTATCAGACTAAACAAGCAGAAATGACGTGTCTCTCATTGTTTGTTGCATTTATGAAATAGTGTGATAGTTCTCCTCTTATTTGTCTTATTGATTCAAAATATTACGATAATTAAGTGATAAAAATCTTGAAAAAACAGGAGAAATCAGGAGAAAATCATAAAAACCAGCTCCTGGATCCAGGAGATTTTTTCACCAGGCGAAAAGTCTAAAAACCAGGAGTCTCCTGGCTAAATCAGGAGATTTGGCAGCCCTGGTAGAGAGTCTTCGAACTCTCAATCGAAGAATAATGTGAAATACTCTAGACTTTTTTCGTTTAATTTTCGTGGACCAACACATCTTACATATTTTTCAGACAATTTTGGCGATAATCTCGTAATAAACAAGTTATAAATGGCTCTTATGTGCAGCTAGAGTCTACTACATCTAAATGTTACGACTTCTGCCTGGATTCACACCTAACTCCGGCAACAAAAATATCTGAGATCCAACTAAAACACAGGATAAAATGTTAGGCCAAGAAAGTTTTTTTTCAGACGTGTCACTTACTGCATCTCTAAGAATGCAAAATGTGAATGTGGATCTGAATATTTGTGAATCTAGTGCGCATATATGATGACGTTAAACTTCTAGGAACAAAACTCGTCATTGACATCTCTATCTAGAAACTATATGGAGCTTTATGGTAAAAAAAGCATATACACGCGTATTATTGGAGCACTTGAAAACTCACAAAACATATTGGCAAATGCGTTGATATTCTGTGATTATGAAACTGAGAGAAAAGGAAATCCTGACATCTTTAGAGAAAGAAGAATGTCTATTCTACTATCGTCGTAACTCTAAAAGAGTAGATGATGAATACAAATCTTTTTAGAATTCTTTTAGTCTTGTTAAGATCGATAAATACATTATGCATCGTAGTGGAGGCATATATTACATTTAGAGATTTTCTTTCATGAACTGATCTGAATCGAAAAATCCATTTATGATAGATTACTAACAAGAACTAAATATATGCATTTGAAAGACATTCTTTTAATGAAAAAAAAATCAATCGGTATTTACCTTCAATCTTTTTACTGTTGTTTCGTTGTTCTGTTTAATAAAACGTACAAGAAAGAAATGATGTGTTTGTTAATCACCTTTTTCGTTATTCATATTTTATCTTTTAGTTTTTTTTTCATCGATTGCAAGATTCAGTTGTAATATTGACATTTCGTTCTTTGATCAAAATTCATACATTGTTAGTTCTTTTTTTCCAACATATAACATAGCAACGTGCATAAATGATTAAAGAGAAGAAGTATTTTTATTGAAGATCGAATGTACATTTGTTTATAAGAATTTAAACGCTTTGAATATTTCTATTACGAAATTTTTTTTAACTATGTTATCATGATGAACTGAAATATTTATTTATTCCCTCGACTGAAAGGAGGGTCATACAAAAAAAAATAGTTTGTTTGTGTGTGTGTTTGTGTCAGGGTCAAAAGAACATCGAGGTCAAAAAAACATTATCTAAAAGGCTCATGAGCACTTGCCTTTTACATATACTTCCGGTAAAGTTTGATCAAAGGTAATCGGGATCGAGGAATCGAATGGCACTAATAGTTTTTTGATTTTTTCAAGTAATTTTTTTTACTAAAAAAGGCTTTTTTTTAGAAAAAAATGGTTTTTTATAAAGTTTGACCAAAGGTAATCGGGGTCGGGGAATCGAATGGCATGATTATTTTTTTGACCCAAAAAATTATTTTTTTACCAAAAATGTCTTTTTGACCCTCATTCCCTCGACCGAAGGGAGGATCATATGAAAAGAAATAGTTTGCTTGTCGTTGGGGTCAAAGGTCAAA
>JAJEKB010014995.1:0-21368 GCA_022393335.1 Macrotrachela quadricornifera
AAGATATTGGCCCATTTTTCGATACTTTTCTTCAGATTCGAGTATTTTCTTCATTTGACATTGTTCTTCTTGTTTTCTTGATTTTTGAAATCATATCTAGAACTAGCATGAATGACTGCATCGATTCACATATGTCATTCATTGGTTTCAGATTTCTTTGTCCTCCAATATGAAGTTACGAAGGACCAAGACTTACCTTTTTGTTGTTTTTTTTTTGAGTATTTAACTGTAAAATTAACGAAAACTCAACTTCAGGCAGCTTTTTAAACTGTGTTTCTGATTGGGAAAGTAATTTCACTTGGAACGTCTGCCAAGTAAGATATTAATTATAACGAAGACGTTGTCATTTCTTCGTTCTATTATTAGTATATCTATCTCATGTATCGCACTGTCTGACATTGCAATAAGTAAAATAGATCACTAAAATTAGAGGCTGAATCGAGTCGATTTTTTTCGATCGAATTCGACTTGGCGTAAATTCTCATTTGGAGAATTAGTCAAGGTTTAGTTCGATTTTACCTTTTAAAAATCGACTCAAGAAGGTTCCTAATCCTGATTGTCTATATTACTTATTGTGTTGTCACACAGTGCAATACAAGAGATGAGCGTTAGCTTCTAACTCGGGTCGAGTCAATAAGAATATCCTTGAGTTTAGGTCGAGTGTTAAAAATCTCATCTAACATGAATTTTACATGAGATACAGCAACTCCAGATGAGGTAATGATCGCTTTACTTTGAATATTATGAGAACTTATACAGATTTATTAAAAAGGTTCTTAATTTCTAGAAAATACTCACTTTCATTGGCTGAAAATTAGTTTTAATCTTGAATCTAGTTGGGCAACACTTAATTGTGCTCAGGTTGGGTCACAAAAGAGTGACTCACGTTGGACACTGATAGATGTAGTAATAGCAGAACGAAGAAAGTGACAACTCCTTCGTTCGCATCTAAAAAGTCTTCCTTATAAATCATATCTGATCTATTTATTGTAAATTCTGTGCCTGTGTGCGTGAGTTCAGTTTATTCATACAACACTTGTCATGATATAGAGAGAATGGAACACAATGGGAAAAGGAAAAGAGATGAACAAAACTAGTGAATGTGATAGTGGACAACAAAGGAAAAGCACAAACATATCTAAATATACATACATAAGCACGTTGGAGAATATCAAGTATGGCATAACACACTAGGAAAAAACGCAGTAGGTTATGTTGGGAAAAACCAGTATGTAGTGCATGGATATTTCTAACATTTGTGAATGTTCTAGAACTGTACATTTATTTTCATATTTACATTTGAATTCTAATTGTTAATAAAGAATTATTTTATATCCATTCCTTTTACAACATCTGTAGGTAGTATGCCTATAACTAAAACAGTATATTTTTACGAAGGAGAAACATATTTCGTGAAGATATAATCAGACTTCTGAGTTTACTTCAAAGAGTCGTATGATCTTCTCTCTTCGTTCATTCGTAACAAAATGAATGAGATGGAATATTTTGTAGAGCTACTCATACTCTCTAAAACGGTATACAACTCGACTTTAACTAGGATGAACGAAGAGAAGAAAAAATCTTTAAGAAAAAATGTATATAGCACAGTACATGTGTCAATATTTTGAGAAATATTTCAGCTAGAACATTTTTATCAACGCAATCGTAGTCGCTAGTTGTTTTCTATTTGAAATCGATATACTTGACTTGACGAACCTGTATAAATTTGGATGAAACCGTCGAAACACATCTAAGAACCTTCTCTTGTTAGTATTATTTTAACAATGAACTATTTGTTTCTTTAAGTAAAGGTTATTTTCCATTATTATTTTTAAGGTCAAAGTAAAGTATGTTTAACTTTTTTTTTGACATCTCAAGAACAACAATTGTTAGATAGCTGTAATTTTCATCATTCGATAAAAAAGTGCGGAACAGATACAACTCTGCTAAATTACCTTGACTAAAAATTGATCAAGCTGATTAGTTTTCACTGTAGATTTTGGCTAAAAGTTTTCAGAAAGAATTTCTGAAGCAACTATGAGTGCGAATTTAGTTGATTGATAGGGAAAACATTTCTCCGATGATCTATACGAGATCAAATTTTCCAGTTTATTTTCTTGAAGAGTTCTACACTTTTTACTGAAAGCCTTAAAATTGATTGATTAGCTAATAATCACTCGAAATGATATTTATTTTTAGGATATTCGAATAAACGAAGTCGAATGTTGTATTGTTTTTGTTTTAGTATAGCTATTAGTTACTAGATCATAATTCTTATAACACTATCGATACAATGCTTTTAATACTATAAAGGATAAATGTTTTGGATTTTATTCTTTCGGTGTTAGACCACTGACAGACTAAAAATAAACATTATCAATTAATTGAGCTTGCTCGAATACTTCCAGCTTGAAGAAGTTTAGGAATCTGTGGTCAGTTGATCGATCTCGAAGCTTTCAATAAAATACTTATGACTTCTGAATGAAATAAACTGTAAGAGTCAGTTCTATGTAGATCAACATAAAAATATCGTATCAATTATTTTAAGAGGAACCTCCTTAGGAAGCCTATGCTTTCAAAGAAAATTCGAAATTAAGTTTTTATTATAGGAATATGCATCGAACTCTCCTGTTTTAGAATATATATATATCTTTTTACAAAAAGACCAGATTTTGACGGACTAATCAAATAAAACTTTGGCCCTGCTGTCATCTTTTTCAGTTAAAAATAATTGTCTTTTCAGTTGCATCAGTATTGATCGAAGCGGCTTTTTATTAATCATTACGAGCCTACTAGCAGTTAAAATAAGGATCATATATTTCTAGACTCCCGAACATTGATATATATATATATATATATATGGATAATTGACGTACAAAAGAAAAGAGAATCTAAAAAATTTAAATGAAAAGTTGAGTTCTAAAATTTATTTAGCGTTTTTCTCAAAATCAATTTTTCGAACATACTGTTTCCGTGGCCAAGGATTTCCTAATAATGACTAGGGGTACACCAGCTCCAGCTCAGCTCTTCGCTCAGAGCTGAGCTGGAGCTGGTGTACCCCTAATAATGACTTAATAGAGAAGGGAGAATATTTTTGTTGTATATCAAGCAAGTAAGACTGGGTCATAATAGAGTTCGTTTTTTGAATTTCTCTTTGGTTCAAATAAAAAACTTAGATATTTCATAATTATAAGCGTCTTGAATTTGGACATTTGTCGAAAAAGGGTTTTTTAGGAATCAAACAAAGGGAAATCAAAAATCGGAATCTATTACGTCCTAATCATAAGGTCAGTTTACAATTTAAAAACCAGCCCGACATGATTATATAGTGACTCCATTGTGAAATCCTTACCCGCGTAAAAATTAATGAATTGGGTAGAACTTGTGCATCTATTTCAATTTTGGACACGATATTTTAACCGTAATCTATTCGAACGAATCTACCACTCTTTGAAATTTTCGTTGACATCGAAAGAGAAAATAACTGAGTTCGTTTATGAGTGGGATTCTCCTTAATTGAGACTCATAATTTTTTGAGAATTTATTTCGATAAATATCTGATATTTCTCTTTTGAATGAAGATAATTGTGGGTTATTATGTACTTTTATTCTCGAAATATTCAAAAAGCATCGCAACACGTTTTATTTCGATATTAAAAATAGATAGTTTGTTTTTATTATAAATAGAAAAGCCTTGCACTAATAATACTTTTATCAATAGCAAAAAAAATAAAAAAAACCTTGTGCAATCATGAGAATAATGTACGGACGACTACATCCATATGCTCTATTATATCATTCATGTGTATTATGTAGTGTTGACAACAATCATTTTTTTCTTCACATGCATTCATTTATATAAATAACTTGCTTATTCAAAATCACACATAAAATATACATACATATTACTTTATTCATTTAGATAAGTACAGTAATTTTATATTTTTATCATATTATCCTCTGAAAAAACATAAGCTATGAGCGAAAATAGTTACTTACATCGTCCATCATCTATTGGTATTCTTGCTTGTGAACTTTATATTCCATCACTTTATGTTGAACAATCATCATTAGAAACATATGATAATGTTTCAAAAGGAAAATATAGAATTGGTTTAGGACAAAATCGTATGTCAATATGTTCTGATCATGAAGATATATGTTCATTATGTTTAACTGTTTTATCACGTTTACTTGATCAAACTGGTATACATCCTCAACAAATAGGCCGTTTAGATGTTGGAACAGAAACAATAATTGATAAATCTAAATCAATAAAAACGGTTCTTATGCAATTATTTATTGATCATGGTAATACAGATATTGAAGGTGCTGATAACATAAATGCATGTTATGGTGGAACAGCAGCACTATTTAATGCTATTCATTGGATTGAATCAAGTTTTTGGGATGGACGATATGTAAATAAATTATATATTTTTTTTATATGAATTTGTTTTTTTTATATATTAGGCAATTGTTGTCATGGGTGATATAGCTATTTATGCTAAAGGAAATGCTCGACCAACAGGTGGTGCTGGTGCTTGTGCACTCCTTATCGGTCCTAATGCTCCACTTGTTTTTGAACCTGGTATAAATTTAAAATAAAAAATTTTAATAATTCTTTTTATTTCAAATTAAGGTTGTCGTGCATCACATATGACACATGTATATGATTTTTATAAACCAAATTTAAATTCATCATATCCTGTTGTTGATGGTCAGTTAAGTGTTCAATGTTATACATCAGCTCTTGATACATGTTATACAAAATATTGTGAAAAAGCTCAAATGAATAAAGATTCTTTATCATCTAAAAATGAGATAAATTTATCAACATTTATTGGCATTCTTTTTCATACACCTTATGTAAAACTTATACAAAAATCTTTCGCGAGATTATATTTAAATGATATTATTCGTAATTGTTCATATATATCAAATGATTTATTAGAAAAATATAAGTAATGATTAAAATATAATTAATTTACAAAAAAAAAATTTTTTTACTTTTATTTCATATAGAAATATTGATATTAATTCATCAGCGAATGATAAAGATCTTGAACGTGATATTATTGAACAAAGTCGTGAACTATATGAACAAAAAACAAAACCAGGACTTCATTTTTCACAAAATATCGGTAATATGTATACACCATCACTTTACTATAGTTTATTCTCATTTCTTAGCAGGTTAAATTTAATTAGAAAATAAAAACAAAGAAATACTTTTTAATTTGAATATTTTTAGTCAATCAAATGAAGAAAAATTATATGGTCGACGTATTCTTTTATTTTCATATGGTTCAGGTTTAACATCATCAATGTTTAGTATTATTTGTCGTAAAGTACATGAATCTCGTTTTACACTTGGTACAATACAAAAAAGTATTAAACAAGCATGTCATATACTTGATCATGAAAGAATTGAATTAATACCAGAGTTAATGGATAAAATATTATCAGAACGAGAAGAAAATGACCATAAAGGTAGGAATAAATTATTTTTAAATGAAGGAAAAAAAATATTTCAATGTTTTCAGTACCTTTTACACCATCACAACCAACGAAAATATTGAAATCAGGAAATATATATTTAAAATCTATTGATAAAAATCATAGACGGCTTTATGAAAAATTTGTTATTAGTGATACTTCTACAGATAATAGTGAAAATAATAATCAATATATTGAACAACTTTATGTAAAAAAGAAATATTATTAATATTTTTAATTTTTAATTAATTGATTTTTAATTTATAGAATGAATATTTTCAAACTGGACAGACCAATGGTAATGATTGATATAATAATTGAATTCTTTTTCCTTAATATTAAACTTTTGTTTTCAAACACATTTTTAAATATCAATTTTCGCATAGTATCTGTTCGTTTTCTCTTTTCATTTTTATTATTTTATCATAATAAATATCTAGCTAATCATATTCCAATCTATTTACTTTATATTGCTTTCGAATGATGACATACATATCTTCTTAGAAATAATTAAATATCTCTATTCTAGATCCATTTAATTTTTTTTTTTTTATTGATAATTATACTATTCAGAGAATTATTTTTCATTATTTAAAGAGAAGCATGCCATATTGATTAAGATATGCTAAATCAGAACTGACTTTTTCTGATTAAATATTTTTGAAAATTATATATTAAGATATCAATCGATAGTATATATTCATTAACTTTTGAATTTAAAAAACAATTGAAGTAGAGAAACATACTGTCTTATATGTTTTCTATTACAATAACACTACAAAAGTTTATCTTCGAAATAAAATTATAATGCTTATGTTTTACTATTAGATTGACAACAAATAAAAACATAAAAGCGTTGATAATTCGAATAAATGAGTTATATCAGTAACTACCATACCATCATAAACAAAGATTTCTTCGTTTTGTTTCTTTAAATGAGAGTATTTCTTCAAAAATCAGGAGGGAAAAAGCGGATCCTGATGGATCCTGGGATCCAGGATCCGCTTTTTTCCCCCTTGTCATAACTCTACTCTCCCAGAAAACTATTCTTTCTCATCTAGTAAATGACATGTCGTAATGATACAAGATAATTCAACAAACCGTAACATAATGATTTCAACTATTCCTACACAGCTTTACAAACAGCATTCTAAAGAATAAAAGAAAGGCTTGTTTGAAAAAGTTCTTCATCGTCTAAAATTCATTAGAAACAACATCCTCGGTTTGTGCGTGAAATGACATTTATTCAAGTCTAAAACAAAAATTTTACCAAAAGGTGCTATAAAATTTAAACAAATCGAGCAAAATACTGCAAGTTTCAATTCTTAATAATATTTGGAAAAAGAAATCAATTTTATAATGCTTTTGGGTTCACCTCTATACATTTTACTTTTGTACAGAATGTATTATTACTTTTTTTTGATAATCTTTGGCAATAAAGTGACATTCTATTAGATACCAAAGTGTGGATGAATTGTAAACTGCAATGAAATAGTCCAATAGAGAATACTTTGTAAACTAAATTATTATGTTGAATTTATGTATACATACTTTTTTTTTTAATTTTCTGTAAAATAAAATCGAAATTATTTTCGACAAAATCCTACATCAAATCGTAGATTTATTGTAAGTAACTGCTTTTTCCATCCCTATTATCATCATTTGGAATTATGTCTTCTCGTATGTACATCAGTATCATTTTGATCTGTCTCTATATATTCCAGTAAAAAATAGTTCATTCTTATTAATTTAGTTACAAAATCTTTATCTTAAAAATACCCAAACTATAACTCAATACAATTTATTTTTTTTCCGTTTGAATATTGATTGGTTTACGTCAATGATCTCTTATAATTCATAAATACAACGAAAAAACTGAAGAGAATTATGGATAGAAGCATGTCTTTAAGTCCATTGGATAATCATATTCATAATCAGGTACGTTGCCTGTTATCCAATTGACAAATCTTGTGATGGATGTTGATAACAGTTTTCCTGTATCCAAATCATATGTCCTTGAGACAATTTTGATTGGTTTTTGTTCTGCTTTTTTAACATACAATCGACTTACATATCGATGATGATGATATGTTTCATTATATTCAATTTTCCAAGTAAAACAAGTACCATCACAATCAGGATCAAATATTAGTTCATCATATTTTTTTTGTTCACCACCATATGATTGAACAAGATTTGGCCAATAATTCATTTCATTATATGGACCACCTCTATTAGCAATACATTGTCGTGGCTGTGACATAAAGTCAAATAAATAAGTACGACCATCTGCGCGTACATATATATCTTGATTGCCACCAAACACTTCATCACCATCATTCGAATACCATAAGCGAGACATTTTTCCTGCTTGTTTATCAATAGCATAACGTTCTTGTGGTACAGCATCAAGTGTCCAAGTAAATCGATATTGATCAGGATTTGGAATTTGACTCATTGTTAAGCTAATTAACAATAAACTCAATAATAATACTGCAACTGTCATTGTTGCTTTCATTATGTGCAAATAGCTTGCAAATTTTGATAAGATTCATAAGAAACAGAAGCTTTTTAAACCATTATCTGTCGAATATTTCATTATCATTCTATGTGATCTTCGACAGCTGATGCTTACAAGATTTGTTTTTCTTAATGAAAATATTATGAAAAGAAACTAACCTACTTCTAAATAATAAAATCAATAATTATGATGATTGCAGTTTTATCATTAAATGATTTTACGTAGATCGATGAGTTAATCGAGCAATTTCTTTAAAATAATACTCTTCTGTTTATTAACTTTATTGTTTCCACTAACAAAACTGCATATATCGACTAAAATTAACTAACTTCAAAATATTATTGAAAAATAACAATGATTTCGAAAAAAATGATCTTATTTACGGGATATAGTAAAGATATTTTAGAAGTGTCACATTGGCAACATTTTATTTCATCTTCATTTATATATTTTAAAATTTTTAATTTCTTTACTAGGTTTTTAGTATATTCAATACTAATAGTTATTGTAATACGTTGATAAATAATTCACACTTATTAAAAAAAATAACTGAAACATTTAAATCTATCTTTATAATCGATGAAAAATGTTTTCCATCGTTATTTTTCAAATATTACATTAAGAAAATTATTCTATTGTATATTAGAGGTGCAAAAATTTAAAAACTTTTAAAATAATGTATTAATTTAACTAACTTGAAATTTTTAGATTTTGAGTGAAACTGCAGATTAGAACAACTATCAATTATATTAAAGGTTCTAAAATAAACACTAAATATATAATTTCGATAATTAGTGTATGGTGAGGAAGAACAGAATTCACTGCATTATCTGATCTATGAATCATACATAACAAATAGGAGTGTCATGAGTGAGGATCAAAAAGGATTATTCTCTAAATCTTCGAAAATTTAAATGTGTTTTGCTCTATGAATTATACATTTTTTTTGAAAATTTTGAGAAGTTCATCGACTTCTGCTGATTTTTGCCGCTTTGGGACATTCTTGATAAAAGATCAAATTTAGAGAACAAAAAATACAGCAGAAAGAAGGATAGTATTTTTTTTTTACTGCATAGTGGATTAAAAGTCGCTATATTGAAGGAAAAACTGAATATCTGCGTCATGTTTTGACCAAATGAATTGACTTTTTCATCAGTTATAAAGAAGTATCCATAGTTCATATCAGAGATGTCCACAGGACAGGACAATGACTGCATTTTAACGCTGCTCTGCCAAACAACAGGGTGGCACAGGATTATATCTGTAGGACAGGGTACAGGAAAACTTTATGACCCTGGAAATTCTACATGTCAGCTCGTGTTTTAAAGAAAGTACTCTGATTCATTCTTATTTATTACTAGTCATGGTTCCTTTTTTTATCTTTATTAATTTTATAAATAGTTAAAAAAATTATCAGTCAAACTTACATCGAAACGTTGTTCTATTATATTCTCAATTCTTCTTTTAAGAACTATTACTTGGTTTCTATTCTGAAACTAGAAAATAAAGATTAAAAATTTTCTGGTCCATATATTAGAGTAGTATATATTTTGCTTAGATCCTAGTCGTGAAACAACATCAATGTGTATTCGCCCTGCAGGGCATCTTAAAGTGCCCTTTGGACATCTCTGGTTCATATTAAAAATAAACTATTGACACAAACTGTGTTGAAGGATTAATATTGACCTCGATGAAAAAATTGCAGCTTTTCGTAAGGTCTGAAAAAACAATATATCTTGTAGCTAAGACAAATGATATACTTGATTTTTTTCTAGTAATTGTTCACACTATTGTTATTTGATCTCACATGTACATCAAATATTCCTGTCCTGTTAAAAAATGTATTCTAATATTTCAGTGAAAAATGACGAGAATTTGTGGAGAAAACTGTCAATGTGTCTTCCATGTTCTTGTATGGCTGAAATAAAACTTTATTGTAATAATTAGCTCATTATCATTTTTGGATTACTTTAAACTATTTTAGCCCAAAAACATTCTCATCTACAATCTATCTTAATGGCTAACTAAACATTCGCTAGAAATTTAAATTAAACCAGAAATGATGTCGAAACAATCTTTACAATAAGTATTGGTTTCAGCTTTACAAGAGCACATCAGACATATTTGTAGTTTTCTCCGTCAAAACTCATCGTGTATAGCTGAAACTTCTAAAATATACTGACCAACAGAACATGTAACTATCGTATAAGTATGAAACCAAATCGTTATTGAGTGTCTCATTTATTTTGACTATGGGTTATACTGTTAATTAACAAGAGAACTAGTATGAACAATATGGGGATAAATTAGACGAACACATTCATATATGTAGAATTCAAAGAATTCTTTCCAGTATTCATCTATTGAATTGTTCAACCGAATATTCAAGATGAAGGTGAGTATGAGGACGAGCGAGAATGGAAGTGAGCATAAGGTTAGAAAATTATGGGTTGTGTGTCGATGAGAGTGCAGAGAAAGTGTCATGATCATATATGCGAGTGATGGTAAGGGAAAGTAATTTCGACAGCAAAAATCATGAGCAGATACCTGAGAATGAGGAATGAGGGCATGACTTCATGAATACACATAGCAATGTGAAAGATGTGAGGGTAGGAAAATATGATGGAAAAACTTCGTGACCAGATACTGCATCGTGAGAGTGATGGTGAAAGGTCATGAGCATGCCAGAAGACGTAAGGTGAAGTTAAAATTGAGCTAGGACACAGCACAGAGTGGCGTGCAGAGTAGAAAAGTGGAATGGTTGAATGCTTGAACATTAGAATATTCAAATAATGAATAGTTGAAGATTCGAATAGTGGATAATTCCAAAGTGAAATTTTCGAGTCGAATAGAGTCTTTGATTTTTACACTACTGGTTACTAAGGCAAGCAAGAACATAATGTCATTCGACTAACATTAGAATGTGGAAAAGGAAAAAGTGATATTTTATCTTGAATGATATATCTAATTTTCCTGTATTTATATCATATATTAATATCAAAATTTCGTCAGAACAGTTGACTACTTTCATATATTATTTCAAATGTTATCCAAAAAATGATTCATTTTACAAGGAGTTCACCTTTCACGATAATGGAGAAAAAAGACGTTCCAACTCTACCTCTTTCATTAATAAAAATTGAAGGTCACTAACTATTGCCGTTATCGAGATTTCATTCATTCTTCTTTAATTCTAGTGCGATTATTAATTAGTGAAGGCACACATTACTTACTGAAAAGATAATAATGATAATATGATTTTTGTAGTTTTAATTTTCTGTTGGATAATCATAAAAAAATGAAAAAAATATTGAAATATGTTTTTTCTAAAACAAAATACGGCATAAAGGCACTTTTAATGGTTTTAGTTAGAATGTATAAAAATAAAGTATGAATATATTCGTAGAACGGGAATATCATCCATACGCACGTTTATACCCTTTAAAACACTATAAACGCTTCGAAAACATTTTAAAATGCATTCTTAATCATTTGTTGTATGTTCAGATTGAAGAGAATTCTTTGCTTTTTTGGCTTGAGAATAGATATGAGCGAATGATTCATTAATTCTATTACAAAAGACAGTATAACGTAGATGATTAAGATATTAAATAGTATCGTATTGACGAGCTATTCTTATAGATACTCTTATCATTGAACTATCTAACAAAATTTGATAGTGCAGAAACATGTGTTATGAAAAGTAGTGTGGTTAAGTTTTGTATTGATTTTCGTAATCGTTACAAACAAAGATACTAGAGATCTGAGCCGTTTGATGACTCTCTTCAACCGAAGATATAATTACGAAACGGACACGCTCGTACTCACAAGCAAATGATGTGAATTCTAATGATTGTTGATCAGAATTCCATAAAGACGGCATATTTTATTATTTATTTTTATTTGTCGTCGTTCGCTTTGAGGAACAAAATTCATTGATATAAGGGTGAATCGATCATCATAATTATTGCACTGACTAGAAAAAAATTTCACGATTGGAGAGGTCATGTTGACAGATGTTTCAAGCAGATATCTTTTTTATGATTGGAAATTAAACTCATGATTATATTTGAATAGAAAAAGTCAGTAGATAGAGAAAATTATTGTATATAGCCATAAAAGTATATTACAATTACACACACAACAATACAAAGGACAGATAAAATGAAAAAACGATTTTTCTAAGGTAGAACATGAACTAAAAATTCATCACAATACCATCGTACAAAAAAAAATACAAAGGAATGTATTGACATATAAAAAAAAGGCATAATGTAAGATGAAGAAAACAATAGAAAATATACGCAAATATTCGTAAAAAAAGCTACAAAACAGAACAACAAACGAATGTATTGGCTCTGCTCATTTCACTCCCTAGATATAATAACTGAGTCAGTGGAATCCCACATTTCGAGAGCATATGTCAGTGTTTCATAATCTGGCCAAGGTAAATTTTTGATATTAAAAATATTTTATTATAAACGAGAACTCATCTATGCATAGGATTTTCCAAATTTTTTTCTATATTCTTCAACAAGTTCAGTTCCTTTGGTATCTCCACCGACATTTTTCAGAATGACTTCTGTTACTAAATCTGTCAGCCTGTCTGCACCTAAAGGAGAGTTTATGTCTAATCGTTCGCATCTTCCTCCTGTATTCTTAGCAATCTTTTTAAAAATGTCTTCTGCACGGTTGTCGACAAAAAAGGCATGTACTGGAATATGCTTTGCTTTTAGCTTT
This sequence comes from Macrotrachela quadricornifera, assembly GCA_022393335.1. NCBI lineage: Eukaryota > Metazoa > Rotifera > Eurotatoria > Philodinida > Philodinidae > Macrotrachela > Macrotrachela quadricornifera. Next base: position 12,761 of record JAJEKB010014995.1, read on the forward strand.
TCTAATTCATCTTTATAATAAGTTGCTTCTGCAAATTTAGTTTTCTCCCAGTATGTCTCTCCAAAAGAATTTCTCTTATGTTTTATATCGGCTTTTGTATTTGGAGGTGCATCACCAATCAAAATAACTTGTGTAATGTTTTCTCTCTGATTTTCACTGTTAGCGTACCATAATCCAATTTCGATAGCCTCATTGCCCCATCCTCCCTCAACTCCGATTGTATTCATGAATGCACGTAAATTATCTGGTCTTGTTTCCCAAGGAGAATTTTGAAGAATTTTATCTTCTCTACAATTATAGTTTCTGTATACAACAAATTGTATTTGAAATGAATCTTCACTGATATTATTCCCTTTTAGAATGTCAGTAGTACGCTTGAACATATCTCCCACTGTGTTTTTACAATTATGTAAGAGATAGGACATTGAACCTGTCGCATCCATTAAGCAAATTGTTCGTGATTGACTAGCGGCAGTATTCGCTCCTTTATTTTCCTCTACTAAAAATGCTCTGACGTAATTAATATTTGCAGAATTGAAATATGCTAGAAATTGTTCAGTAGCCACATGTCTTTGTTTTGCCTGTTGAATATATTTTGTATTAGTTTCATACTGTGCTTTAAATAAAGTAGTACGTTTATCATGAAGAAGATCGTATATAGTACCATAAGTTTTTGTCAAATTAAATGCATCAGCAAGACGAACTAGAATTCCTTTACCTTTCTTAACATTTTCAATATCTTCTTTCTGAATGAGAAATTTTTCTAAATCACGATCAAGTAATACCATACTATAAGATCCATAATCACCTTGTCTCGCAGTTCTACCTTTAATTTGTACTTCTTCGGAATATTCTTCCGAAAGGAATGTCTGAATAACATGTGCACCACCATTTACAGCAACACTCTGATCATAACATATGAAATCTGTCCCTCTACCGAAAGTTCTTGTGAATAAAGTTATTTGACCAGGTGTAGTAGCACGTTTAATTGCTATTTCCTTTTCTTCTAAAGATGCTTCTTCTGTTAAAAGAGCAACCGATCCTCTTATTGTTTCTAATGCCTTTGATTCATAAAATTCTTTCAATTTTTGTTTTGATTCAAAAAAAACTAATATAGCTCGTTTTCCTGATGATTTTCCTACTAATCTATCATCAATTTCTTTTCTAATGACATTAAAATAATCATCAATATTTTCAATCATGATATCATCTTTTTCTCTAAATACGAGATTATTTGCACCAAATACTGATGGAGTATATGTATTTTTTGCAATTTCATATGTGTGTTGTATAGTGTATTTCTCAGGATCACTAAGAGTTTCTAACGTTCCTGTAACACCCATTATGTAGTCAAACTGGAGTGGTATTTCAGCATACGAAAAACTACCACATTTAATATTTATACTTACTCTTTCTTCTAAACTTTTAGCAGTTATTTTACCCTTTTCGTGTTCACAATAATAGGCAAATAAAGTTTTATAATCATAAATAATATTGTATATGATATCATCTTGTTCTTTATATCCAATTTTATCGTTCTTAACAACATAATCATGGGACTCAAAACTATATACATCATAAATAATATCTTTAACAGCCTCTAAAATCAAAGGTTCCCAAGTTGGAAATCTGTTACAACAAGTTTTATATTCATCTGTAGCTTTAACTTGTTTAAGAGTTAAATTTGATTTTCTATGTTGCCATATAAAATCGAATAGGGATGTAATTGTTGGATCTCGCAAACTAGCTGACGGTCGATAAAAGTTTCCATAAAAATCTTGATTAAAGAAAATATCAACTTCATCAATCAATAATATTTTCGCTCGTTCAATACGTTGACTACTTTTTGCAGCATTATTAGAACCTCTTGAAATAAGTTCTTCTATTAGTTGACGAATATCACCATTTCGATTAATCATATATTCACAAAGCTCAGTAAAGGTACCATAAAGAATATATTGAATTATACCTAATGAATCGAATACTGATAAAAATCTTTTGTAATCTCTTTGACTTAAATATTGACTATAACACGCACAGTATACATCAAAACCAAGCAGTGCAAGTATTGAAGCTGTGGCTCCTAATGTAACAGATTTTCCCTCTCCAGTTCCTATTTGTACTAAGTTATTTTTTAATTCTTCTTTTTCATCACCTATACCTAGCATACGTAATATTGAAACTACCTGAGCTGCATGAGGTTTAAAAAGATAACTGTCTTTATTGTCAACACCTTCAGCTTCAAAAAAACTGTCTGCGTTTTTTAATGTCCACAAAGCAAATATATGTGCTAGTAGCTTTGGAATTCTATCTCTTACATCTGAGTCCCAATCGATTTTGTCTGACGTTTGTTTTATATCTCCAGCAATGAGTTTTGTATCCGAAATTAACCCTCCTAGATCGATATCAATTTTAAGATTCTGTTTGACTAGACCATCATAGACTTTTTGAAACTCATCATATCGCTTTTTCAATTGAGTTTTGTCAATAAAATCACCCTTTAAATTGTTTAATACGTAATTGATATCGTGCTTTTGAGTTTTATCATTGAACAAAGACAATGCGTATCCTTGAAATGCTCTATGCTCAGCAATGATACTTTGGCCTATACCACTTAAATCTTGAATTAAAATAATGCCTAATTTTGAAAAAACCGTAGAACCTTTTGTTCTATTTTTATAATGATTTAATGTTTCATCTATTCTTTGATTTATTTTAACTTTAAACAATGGAATATTATTTGAAACACACTTCATGTTAATAAAACTTGTGGAAATATTTGAAAGTGATGATTCATTTTCAACTATTTGTTCCCACATTCGAATTTTATCAAAAATTATTTTTTCAATTTTGTTAATTTTTTCATCTATTCCACAATTTATTCCATCCATTTCTTGTCGAATTGATAATAAATTACTATAGTATAAGTTAAAATAATCGTAATCTTGACTTACTAATCTAGATTCTTTAGAAAATTGTGTCAAAAATTTCTCAGTAATAGTAACAATATCTGTTATTTTTGTTTCTATTGATTTTAAACATGCTTTATGGAATGCATTTACATTAATACCTAAATCATGTCCACTGAGAATCTTAGCTTTATCTATAATGAGAAGTTTTTCATTAAGTTTTCTATAAAATTGATCTCGTTGTTGGGAAAATTCTTTTATCTCGCTATTGATAAGTTGTTGATGAATGAATTCATCTTTTAATTCTTGAATTACTTGAGATACAGATTTTAACATGTGTGGATAAATTGTCAGTTCTCTAATAGCCTTCACCATACTCTGCACTGAAGTATCATTAAAACTATCCACTTGAAGATTATTTCGCATTTTCATAATCAATGAGTTCCATTTATACATCAAGTCTAGAGCATCCTTAAGAGAGGCAATATCGATTTTGTCTAATCCATCTTCGTACATCTTCTGAAGATGAGTAAAAAAATCTGAAGTTTTTATATTCAATTCGATAATTTTCTCATTGAAATCTTCTGGAAGCATATCAGTTAACATGGACTGATTTTTTGATTCGTCGTTGAATTTGATAAATTCAATTAAACAAAGAAAACTTTTCTCCGTATCATTAATTTCAACTGCATTATTTTGTAAAAATTGATGCATAAAATAACGGTACGGAACTTGAAATTTATTTTTTATTTGTATTCGCACTCTTAAATAGATTTGTCTAATATCGGTGACAACAGTATCTAATTCATTTTTATATTTATATATACTTGGTACTAGAGCTAACGCTCCATGAATATCATCTTGTTCAAAATGCTGATCTATTTTATCGGCTATATTTTTAACTTGAGTTAAAACAAGATCTCGACCTTTAGTTTTGTATGATGACATACTTTGAGAAATTTTATTTTGTTCAAGTATATTTCTAATCGTTTCTGGATCTTCAGTGCTAATTGCATCTTGTAATTCATTAATATTATCTTGAACCATTAAATTAATATCATCTTTGCAATTTTTTAATTCAACTTCGAGAGCATTTTTCATAGCTTCTGGTAAATACTTAACGGCAGATTCAAATTTTCTTATATGGCTATTATTTGGATTAGGAGGTTTTAATGATTTTGCTAATTCTAGCTCTAATCTAAATTTAGTAACAATATTTTCCTTAATTTTATCTAAAGCTAAACTATATACGGGATTTGCACTTTTAGCTGCTCCAAATTTATCAAAAATATCCGTTGGTGGATTGGCGATATATTTATCTATATCTATATTTGAATATTTTTCAACTATATTATCTAATACAACTTTATTTTGATTCTCTTTTATTTGTTCGATCTGATCAAAAACCTCTTTTGTACAATAGTTATCTAATAAACCACGGACTAAGGTAATTGAATCTATTTTTTGTTCAGCTTCATAGAAATTGTTAATATCAATGAGTACATTGACTCTTTCTAAGAAATGTTTTAATCGTTTTTCAATGGTTAATTTAACATCTTCTACACATTTATCTAGTACATCTGGTGTATTAAGATATTGTGATACAAATTGCTTTGCCTGTTTAATTCGTTTCAAATTTTCTACTATTGTTTTTATTCTTTCTATTTCAAGATTATTTCCAATCATTATCGCTTGAGTTTTAGTCTCTTCTATGAAGTCATCTAAACCTCGAGTAAGGGCCTGCTTAGCTTGTTTAAAAAAATATTCTTCTACATCACCTGAGACCTTTAATACAGCCATTTCACGAGCAACTTGTACATAATCATGTTTTTGAATAGCATCTACTACTTTTTCAGAAGCATCATACGTTTTTGAAAGTAATTCATTTTGATATGTTGAATAGATATCAGTATATTTTTTGTCGTTTAAAAAACTATCTAACATACGTAATGCATTTATAATCAATAGTTTGTTCTTTAGAGGCATTGTTTGTTGTGTGACACTGAGCGTTTTCATTTCTTCTGCTAATTCAGTTTGATAATTCGATAATTGTTTTTGCCATTGTTCAAGAATCGTTTTATTTGATATACAAGAAAATATATGAGGATATTTGATTTTAATTTCAGAAACTTCTTGAAGATGTGCTGATAGTATACGTGCATTTTCAAACATCTCCTCTTTATTTTTATTTTGAAATTGTTTAATATTATCAAAACAACTTTTCATCTCTTCTTGAATAAAATTACAATAGTACCTGGCACATTCTTCTAAACTATAAAATACAGATATAGAATTATTTTGGAATGAAGCACGAATTTTTTTACAACTATCTAAATAGTGAAATGCTTTTTCAGCTTTATTGAAGTCTAAGTTTTTATGCTCTTGTTCCATTAATTTTTCTACGTTAAATGTATCTTTAATAATAGTACAGACATTATTTATCATATCTTCAAACCAAGAATTAACTACATTTATATGTTGACCGATATCAGAAAGAAATTTCTCAAGTTGTTTCATCTCATTGATTTCTGTTACTATTTTGTATACTGAGTCGATTTTGTTATAATTATCAAGATCTAAAGTTACTTCCATGACAGATGTTTTTGTCTCTTTAATATGTTCCATAAGTTGTTCTTCAACATCACGTATAACATCTGAGTATTCTTCAGCTCGATACTTTTCTATCCATTTAGCACTCTTTAGACTTAATAAACATTTTGTAAGTTTATCATAATTAACCTTTCCTTCTCGTTGAAATAAAATTCTCAATAATTGTTCAGCATCTCTTTTCGAATTACCTAAATATACAACTATTTTTTCCAATATACTATCGTAAGCCTGAGTTGTTTTAAGCTCGATAACAGAAATTTTTCTAAGTGAATCTAATTTGATTAAAAGTTGTTCCAAAGTACAAAATGCATTTTCATTCTTGAGCTCTGTATTTATTTTCTTAACAATCCCTTCAAATAAATTTAAAATTTTTGATAAAAGATTTTCATAAATCTTTTCTATTACTTCTCTTGAGATATATGGTTGAAGAGTAAATGTGTTCTTAACAGTTTCTAACATAGATACGCAACTATTTAGGCTATCTATATCAGTTTTATTTAATTGTTCTTGATCAAACATACTATTTAACTTTTCTACAGAATCATTTATATAATTGAAAAAATATTCTTTCATTTGATTGTATCTTACGTGAATATCTTCGCAATCTAAGTGATCTTGTAAAATAAGTAATGCTTCATGTACTTTTTTGATATCAATAGCACTGTCATCAAATTTATTCGACAATACTGAGCTATTGAAAGAATTAACTACTGACTCGAGTTTTTTATCGAAAATATGACAAATATTTACATATTTCTGAGGATCAATATCTGAGAACGAATCCGAGACAAATTTTATTTTGTCTAAATTTATTTTTACTATCGGATCATTGATTTCTTTGTTTTGTAGTTCTACAATCATGGTATCTATTTGCTGATTTATATATTGTATGAATGCAGTACTATGAACGACTTCCTTTCTTAAATGAGTTTCTCTTAGTTCTTCTGCACACTTAGCATGATTGATGCATGTCTGATACTTGTAAATATCTTCACTGTTCAAAATTGTTTGATTCATTAGACAACGAGCCATATCTGAAGTACCTTCTTCGTATTCTTTCGTTAGATGTCTAATTATATCTCGAGTACAATCATAGTAAATTTGTTTGATATATTCTAGATCCATTACGTCATTTAAGCTTTTTAATTGATCAAGTTTATACTTAATAAATAAATAGTCAGAACGCTTAGTTGCAACTATAATACTTAACTGATGTTTTCTTACTTGCTCTTGTAAAGTAGATTTTGATTTTTCGGTAATAGAAAATTTAAAAGCTTCATCTGGACGATTAATAGCTTTGGATTGTGTGAGTTCATCAAGAATCTCTCCACGATCATCTTTGATTGGATCTAAAACTCGTGCTCCTCTTTTCGTTTTCTGTATTAAATGGGCAAGTAAATTCGTAAAACCAGTATCTGCTTTTTCTACAACATTCATTGTTTCTTGTATATTAACTAGTGATGCATGAATGGTATCTCTTTCGTCAAGAGGAAATTTTGTGAAGATGTACGAAAATACTTTTAGATGATCATTAATTTCTCGAAACAATCCGACCAATGTATGAGCTAAGTCTTTTACACCGCCAAGTCTATCACCCATGCTCTTATAACTAAGTAAGACAACCGGTTTAACACTTTTACATGCTTTGATTGCTTTAACAATACCTATTCCATTCGCGATATCTACTTCTGGTCCAGTAGTATCTTCAAATCCTGGACTATCACATAATAAAATATTATCATTAGTAGATCCACCCACATCTTTAGGATGAACCGTGATAGGTATAATATATCGAGTTTCCGATCGAGCAAAAGGTGTAGTAGTTATCTTTTTCAGATCTACATTTTTTATTTCCACAGGTTTAATATGCTTCATTCCTTTTACTCTTATTTCCACTAATTTAGAGCCTCCAAGAAAATGCATGGTAGTTGATTTACCTGCTCCTGTTCCTCCAAGAAAGAGAATGATATCTTCTCCCTTAATCTTGAGCGCAGCATCGTCAACTTTCTTAACCAGCCTAAATAGTTCTTGTATATTTAATGGTCTGATTAACTTTAAAATTCTTTCCAGTGTAGTATAGACAAATTTCCAATTTTTATCTCCCATATATACTAATATTGTTCCTATTAGATTTCGAATCTCTAAATAATCCATTTCTTCAATCTCTAATCGTTCGTTCAAATGTTCAAATTCTTGTTCTATTTCTGTCTCTATACTGTTTGGTACTACTATATTATCCTGTGGCACTATTACTTCACTCATTAATTCCAGAGAAATTAGAAACATCAGATTAATAATAGATTTCTCTGCACATGGTGGCATACAAGAAAGATCATTATACAAGATTTTTACGCTTTCTTTCATTGTTGAAACGTCTTCGTACGCGCGACTACTTGCGTCAACATTTGAATGATCGTCACTGCTCTCGAGTTGTTGACTGTCATCATTTGTATTTGGATGAGAAGATTGTGATTCGACTAATATATCCACCGACGGTTCAAGACCTTCTTGTTTCGTGTCATCTTTTCCATCGTTTTTAAGAGCTTGAATTTCTTGTTCCTTTTTTATTATCTGCTCATTCAACCCTTTCTCTTCATTGTTTTTATGTATGGTAAGATCAATCGATAATGTTTCTTTTAGTTCTTCTATGTTATCTCTAAATTGTAGACGTTCAAGATCTGTTATTTGATCAACTAATTTTTGAAGATTTTCCAATTTCGACAAAGCTTCTCGTCGCTCATATGCAGTCTTACGTTTTCCTTTGTTTTCTAATTCTTGAATTTCTTGTTTTGTTTTCATTATTTCTTCCTGCAGTTCATGTTCATCGTTGATTTCATTTTCTAAAAGACCACTGGCTAATGTTTCTTTTAATTTTTCTGCACTATCTTCAAGCTGTGAACGTTCGAGATCTTTTATTTGATCAGCTAGTTTTTGAAGATCTTCCAGTTTCGATAAAACTTCTCGTCGCTCTTCTGCAGTCTTACGCTTTCCTTTCCTTTCTAGTTCTTCAATTTCTTGTTTCTTTTTCATTATCTCTTCTTTCAGCTCATTTTCATCATTGATTTCGTATTCTAAAAGACCACTGGCTA
>JAJEKB010014995.1:21378-54866 GCA_022393335.1 Macrotrachela quadricornifera
ATTTTCATCATTGATTTCGTATTCTAAAAGACCACTGGCTAATGTTTTTTTTAATGCCTCTCTATTATCTCTATACTGTGGACGTTCGAGATCTTTTATTTGATCAACTACTTTTTGGAGATCTTCCAGTTTCGATAAAACTTTCTGTCGTTCTTCTGCAGTTTTACGCTTTCCTTTGTTTTCTAGCTCTTGAATTTCTTGTTTCTTTTGCATTATCTCTTTGTTCAGTTCATTCTCATCACTGATCTCGTTTTCATGCAAAGCATTGAGTAATTGTGCTTTTAGTAAATCTAAGGAACCTATTTGAGATGGGATGTCTACTAATAGATTATGTTGCTCTGTTGTAGCCATTGACCGATTTTTACACTTATGAGAATTTTTCTTGCTATCTTTAAATTTAGTATCAGAATCAGAGCTTTCGTACTGTTCGATTTGTTGTTCTGTTGACAGTGATTTCATCAATAAATCTTTTGAATTTTCATATTCTACTTTTTCCTCAATAGTTGATTCATGTAGTGAATCGCAAATTTTAGCTTTATTACCTTCTACTTGTGGCAGTTTTTGCATAGTTGGCGCATTTTTCTCCCTATCAAATGAGTTGTCTTCAACCAGACAAGCACGATTTTGTTGATTATCGGAAATTTGGCCGTTTAAATTATCGATGTTTTGATATGCTGCTTCGACAAGTTGAGATTCTTCGGTTCTTTTCAGTAAGTTTTGTATGGTCAATTGCGCACTATGTTTGGATTCGTGATGCTTTTGTAATGTGTTAGAAATTAAAATTACACCTGGATGAATTTTGTTAAACTGTTTTTGTATCTTGTCAGGAACAAATTTAGAGTTTGTCACTGGGTCAATAAATTCCGCTCGTTCGACCTCTCCATTTTGTTTGAATTCAATTAATATTCCAATCCAATGAGAATTTTCGAAATTATAAGGAATGAGTATAATACGCTTTCCAATGTTATCTTGGTGTGTTTGTTGTAAACGTTGTTCCCATTGCCCATCCACACTAGCATCAACATCTTCTAACACCTGAATTGGTTTTGGAAAACCTTGAGGAAACTTTTCATGTCGTAGTTTTTCTAATCCTGCCTGCAGACTAATCTTGATGTTCATCTGTTGATGGGCTGAATCATCAAACTGTGTCTCAACATTCATTGTGTTGAAATGCGTTTTACTCTTAATTAGTCAATTAAGTATAATATATCTTTGACAATATGAAACTTTCAAAAGAATTATCTAAAACAAATTATTTTCTTTATTATGTAAGATTAGAAGCTGAGATTTTGCCCCCAGACAGGTCTATTGGTACCTAGAATGTGCTGAAAGTTTCAACTGAAAAGCATGCTTCCTTCTCGAAATATCAAAGTTTCAAAAAACAGAAAATTCTAGCATCGCGAATGGGATATAGCTGATTCTTGGATCTTTAATATCTCGAGAAAGAAACATGCTTTTGAGACGAAACTTTTAGCACATTCTACCTACCAATAGACCTGTCTATGAACAACATCTCAACTCGAAATGTTGACATTCAGTTTTATGGTATATATCATACCATAGGCCAAAATTTCAGTAAAATGCTTATAACTCTGAACATAAGGCCTACAGGGATTCAACGTTTTGTACTTTTTTCATACCTTACTGGAGGCTACCTAATGCCCAGAGTCCGAACTCAAAAACGATTGATCAGTTGAAAACGTTCCTTCGTTAGCCAAATCAGCACGACTACAAACGGTAGTTTTGAGGAGCTTATCACACGTTTTATAAGTCCCGCATTATGACTTGATTTTATTGTTCGTAAACGGCTGTAAAAAGTGAGATACACAAATAGTCCGCTTTTTAGTGATCGTTTTTGCTGTTACGACCTCATAAAATACGATTTGAATATGGTGGCTTTGCAATGTAGTTTTTACAGGCATTGATCAGAAGAAATTGGAATCTCATTTATATTATCGAAGTCCCAAGAGCTTTTAAACTGTCTGCATTTCAAAGTTTTTAGAAGTAGCTTTCGTTTGATCTTACAGTTCCTCAGAGATTTAAAGGTTCCAATAATGATGAAGAAGAGTTCCAATACATCTTTATCATCAGATATTATAGTTTATAAAATGTTCTTGTTGAAACAATAATGAAAATTCTCAAGAATCCTTAAACCAGTTTCTAAACAAGAGTTTCTAGTAGGTCTTACAAGTCAACTCGTTTGGAGAAGTCTTTTAATATGGAACGAAATTCTACTACAGTATGGTTTATAAGATGACAGCATAGTTTATCGTTTGCATGTGAATTTTTGAATGTGTAAAGGATTGATAGAATATGTTTTTCGATTATAATAAATGACTATCGTTATAGTTAACTACTCCTATCGCAGCTGCTACGACTGAACACATTTTCAGCCTGATAAATCCAACGGAAACATACCTGTGTACAATGAATTATTGATACTTAGATGATGCTGTTGATCTTCTTATGCATTAAGAGAATTAGATTCACTTGATCTCAACAGTATTCGCTCTAACTTTGTTTTCTTTGCAACATATCTTTACTTAATTATTAGTCCTTGACTCCGTTCGACTCAATAAACACTACAGTAACTACGCTTCTATGCAAATACATGCAGTACGAAAATCTATAGTGGTTATTATTATAAATAAAGCAAGATCGCTCTTCAACTCGTTTTCGAGGCCATTCATACTAAAAAGTTGAGCCTACCCTAGGCTGAAATTGCTCTGCTGCCTATTCATGAGAAAATGTGAGCCGTTAGAGTGATAGAATTTTACCTATTATTATCTGTATATGCCTTTGCATACTTTTGTCTCAAATGAATGGATGTCGAAAGCAACAACATGAAATTCTGTTAAACATCCGCACTTAATTAAAAGGAAAGAAGACGAATGAGAGAACAATTCTATATGAGTTGTACAAAATTTCCATTGGTAAGTGTATTATGAGATGTTTGCATTAAATGACTTTCGTCGCTTCTTTAAAACAATATTCTCTTAAGAGACGGTCCAGGAGAATTCTGAATGTTGACCACGAGGGTCACATTCTCAAAATTTTAACCCTATATTTTATAAATGCAAATGAAAGAACATTATCATAAATCTCTACACCAAAATTTTTAGGCTATGCAAGTTTGTCTCTGAAAATGTATGAAACAAATATTGAACAGTTTCCCAGCAGATATCCAGAAAAAAATTTTTCACGCTAAACTCGATAAGTCGGTATTTAGTCATTTCGCCGCAGTAACTTGTCAGAATCTTTTTGAGTAATATGTCATGCGATAGAGCCAATTTAGCTCTACAAAGTGCTATATGCTTTTCTCCATAATATACATTATATAGGTATATCGGATGTAGAATCTTATTGATTCAGCCGTCTTTTGCCTTATAAGCTAGTGATTGTTTATAATTTTCAATTTGACTTAATTAACTTAAGTTACGGACTATTTTTACTTAGCATTTAGCATTAATATTCACAGATGGTCCACCAAAAGACTAAAGAATATAAGTAGATATTGGCTACAGAAAAGTTTCCAATTTTAAAATTAAATCTCTTACTCGAAGGCCTCTATTAAGTTATCATGGAAGTCTTAACATCTGGTGGTACACATTTAATTGTCCTGTTAATATTTTCGAATTTTATACTTTATTATGCTCTTGAGTGAAACATTCTTTTCTATCAAACGATAGCGCTTAAAGTTTGCGACAAAATTGTATGTTTTTTTTTAAATAATGAAATCTTTTCCGTTTTCTTTTAATTAAAGTATATTGTATAGTACCACTCATTACAAAATTTAAAACTATTTCCTTATCATTTTTTTTGCGTAAGGTTGTATTTTTTCTATCCATATTATCTGTATTGTTACATGGTCACAATTTATAGCCTCAGCTAGGTCATTTCATAATAGAAACCTGTCCCATTTCCTCACACAAAATTTTCAGCTCCTTATTTTTGCTGTCTGTTGTTAACATATACTCTTAAATTCGCTCTATCTACACTTTCAAAAGAAACGTAATCTTGGTAATTCCAAGAGACTTTCAGTCAGTAATAAAATCAGAAACTGTTTATAGGATTCCAAATACAGTTCTTCGAGAATTCAGAAACTTTAAATACTTGCTTATCTTGATTTATTGGATGCTGATGTCGCAAATGCATTTAACGTGCCTGAACTCAAAAAAAAAGCATTAGCATAGTGAATTAGTAACGGAAAGTACATTTCAAATTGAACTATAGATACTTGCTGAAGCTATTCCATTTAAACAAGCCGAATTTCTTTAAGGTCTCATTCGTGTAATCCAGTCATTATTCGTGGACTACTATCTCTCAAATAGTCAATCAAATTTTTTATTGCTTATAATGCTAGTAAAACAATGCTTCAGTTTATATGGATAATTTGACTTAATCTATAAGCCTACTCGGTTTAGAATGCATTGGTTCAAACGGTCTAGTCAAACTTTTAAATCCATAAAACCAGCATGTTATGATATGCTGTTTCCAAAACCTCTTATGGAGCCTATAATAAGTTTTAAAGATAGTTTTATAGACTTTCATAAAATGCTGCAGGCTACAGTATTCAAGTGAAATGTTAATAAGAAGTATTCCAATCAGCTGATATCATCAATCATTTTTAGACATTATGCTATGTGTTATGATTCCCTCACTCTCATGATGTTTTATATGTTCTTCCGCTACCTCATGTAATCTCCCATTGCATCATATGTATTACTCTATTCTGTTGAGGTATGCATCGGAACTAGAGCCGCCGATTTCGGTCGGCATCAGAATTCGATCGATACCGAAAATTCCAGGTTCCATTAGCCGCATAATTGTCATAACAATATATATGTATAGATTGTTCAGTGTGCCTGTGCTGGATTAAAGGTCAAATAAGATTATAAAGAGAAGATACCAAAGACTACTATATGGAGGTACTAATAGGATCTCAAAGGATGCCATATGAAGATGCTCTTAGGTTCTCGAGAGCTATTATATGAAGGCAGCTATAGGACCTCAAGACATGGGAGAAACAGTTGATTCTAGACAGCAGAATCATTTGAAAAGATTGGAGTCATCCGGAATTACTTAGAGTTATTTGTAGAAACACTCGGGTTCATTTTTTATTTTATTAGTTTTTCTACATATTAGTGGCCGAATTTAGGTATTGTAAGTAGAAAACATGGTGTTATTCGTGCCGATCTGGGGGTTGGTAGGGAACCTTTTTCATATGACTCGAACAAGCGTACGTTTTTTTCTGACAATAATGGAGAAAGATCTTGTCAGAACAATCTCCATTATTGTCAGACCAAAACATATGATTGTTCAGGCCATATGAGAGAGGATTCCTGCTGATCTCCAGATCGGCACGAGCAACATCATGTATAGGACTTGAGGACCTAAGGGTACTCCCGTAATATAGAACATGAGGCCCAAAGGTATCCCAGCTAGAGAGGACTTGTGGACCCAAAATACCCCTATAATATAGCACTCGACGACCTAAAGGTCTCTCTATTATATAAGACATGAGGATTCAAAAGTATTCCAATAAAATAGGACTTGACGACCCAATGGTGTCCCATAATATAGGACCTGAGGACCCAAGGGCACTTCCGTAGTATAGGACTTGAGGATTCATAGTTATTCCCTAATATAAGACTTAATGAACTAAGTTACTAGGATGTCCGCTTCTAAGAATGACCGAATCCGGAACGTTTAGGCTCGGCACATATCTTATCCAGCACCAACTAAATTCCCGAATCCCGAACCCGAACTCGGAACTCCGGATCTGGTATCAGTTTCGATACATCTCCGATTTTGTTTTTACTCTGTTCTCTCTTGGATCTCTCTCTATTTTTCAAAACCTAAATAAAGCTACTGTTTTCTACAATAACACATGTATACTAGATACAATTATTCTTGGCGAGTACCTAGTACAAATGATAAGTGTCTTCAAAACGATCAACTTCACAGTGTATTATTATATAGATTAGAGATGAAATGGCGACAAGCATTCACTGGTTTACTATTATCGTATCACAAGTTCAAACCAACAGCCAGTATGAATCGGTAATTACTCCATCAATAACCAGTACTAACTACTGTACATTGGATATAGATTGGTATGTACCACTATACACCGGTAGAGACTAATATATCGGTATATACTGATTGATACTAATTATTGAGGAAATGATTATAGGTTGCTACCGACTATTGACACACATTGGTTACTAATCAGCTACGGTTATTGAATAACCGATTTCATCATCGCACCATTAGGAGTAACAAAAATACTTCTGTGTTTCAAACGTACAGAAATATAAAGAAGCATAGAGTAGTAAGATACGCTTTTTCTACTTTGATTCTTATCTCCAAATAGGACAAAAAACAATTCCGTTTCAAAAAAATAAAATTTTTGAAATTTTCCAATATCAGAACACATTTGTTCTATTTTGGGAATAGGAGAACCAAGAAGTACGAAGAAGTATAGAAGTATACCTGTTTCATCTTGCCAGTGCATTCCTAGTGTATATCAGTTTTTAGTGTATCTTTTGACGAAGATATCAGGAAAAATAATTCACACAATAAAATAGAAAACGAAAAATGGAGACCTTACCATTTGGTCTGGATCAGTCGTTATACTAACGTGCATAATGTAGTTAAACAAAGGATCAAGTTAACTTTATCAAACGTTTTTTATGACTTTGTTTCGTTTACATACACATTCCAATTTACGTAGTGGAAGAAACGACAAAAGCTTTTTCTTCACGATGTTACGCTCACTCGTTTGAATTTTCAGATGCATACTGTATGAAGAAATAAGCATTTATAAGAAGAAATAATAAAAAACAATTGCAAAAAAAAATAACATTCACAAATATTGACTTAAGAAACGCAAAAAATATTCCCTGTCCTTCATTGCATGAGGCGGAAAAAACCGTTGTTGGTAACTTCATTACTCAATCTCTTCTGTTTAAATATGCCAAATACGCATATGTTACACAATTGCAATGTAACTACAGGTGTTATCAGGGTGCTTACTTATTTTTTAAAATTGTTCTCTTTATTATTATATGTGGAAGTGCTTTATAAGAATCCTTGAAAGGCTCACAGCTATCCACGTAAAAAAGCATGAGAAAAAACAAATTTTAATCGATTTTTTGTGATTAAAAGTCGGTCAAAATAAGACGATTTTAATCATGTCTTAACTTTTGATTAATGATTTTTGATTTTAATCGATTATAACTGATTGTTTTTGTTTTGATGAATTTTAATTGATTATTTAATCTTTAATTCATTTTAATAACGATAAGCAAAAAATAGGCAAACACAGATCGTTGTTATCTCGAGAATTCAAGAATTATCTGTCCGAGATTGGTTTAATGTTGTACCTACTGTTGACGATGTGAGAAGTTCGAAAAAACAATTTAAAAACTATGATTTGTGAACTTAGATTCGAGAAAAACATATTTTTTCGTTAACACGATTAAAATTAATTAAAAATCAAAAAATCTGATTAAAATCGTCTCATTCTGATCGATTTTTAATCACAAAAAATCGATTAAAATTTGATTTTTTTCATAGTTTTTTTTTACATGTGTTTGATCACATGCTCATATGCAGTGACACTGCATACAAAAGAAAGCCAAAATAACTTTATAAGTTATCACATTCAGTACGTAAGATTTGCTGAAAGACTTAATGCAATAAGATGTAAATCCAGGGGATAAAAGCAGAAAAATAATCTGAAGTCAGTTTGACTTCCAAGTGACTTTAAGTGGCTCCAATCGACTTCAAGTGATTTTGAAGTTAGGTGAAGTTAGTTGGAAACAGATGACTACATAGGACTTTACCTGACTTCAACTGACTTCACATAACTCAACTAACTTTAACTGAGTTTACCTGGTTTCAACTGACTCCAATTCACTCCAAATGATTTCGAAGTCACTTGAAGTCAGATGACTTCATAAGATTTCAATTGACTTCAACTGATTTTATGAAGTCTGAAATTGACTGAAATCTCTACATTTACCCCTTTGGTATAAGTAAAAAAAAGAAAAAAAAACGAGTGAAAGAAGGAAGCGAATAAATAAGAAAAAAGACGAGAGAAAGTATCTATCAAGCGCATGAATTAAAAATTTTTTGGAAATCACTGGTTACTATCTATTACATCTGTTCAGATATCAATGTAAGCTGGTAGATAATTATCAAAGATCTTGCAGGATATAAAGAAGACGAAAAGGAATAGAGAAATGACGTATACAGGAAAATGAAGCAAAAAAATGAGCGTTTTACGAACACAATCGCGTTTTTCAGTTGCACCCAAAAAATGGGCAAAGAAAAGGATATAAAAATGGAAAATGTTTCGAAGTGGTTGGTGTCTTTGTCGAGTGCACATCACAAAATGTTGCTCACAGTCCCGCAGTGAAAGTGCAGACGTTTAATTGTTTGCTCTTACTAGCCGTGCCTGCTCTTCAGTCAGAAACCGCGATTATCATCGAAACACAGTTGGTAAAATAAGGCGCGAAAAGAAAACGTTTTTAGCCCATAATCGAGAACCACGATTGTGACCGTAATGCAGAAAAAAAATTAAATATGAAAACGCGTATTCTAGTCATGCACTTTGTTTTTTCAACATTTACACGGTAGTAATGTTCATACACATTATAAGCTACGTTTTGTATACTCCAAAACACGTATTCATCACCAACGGATAAATGCCACGAACCATGAATACTACAGTATTTTCCCATTTACTACCTATTACTGTATCAGTATCCCTTATCTTAATATCTATGCCCTTACCAATACACCATTATAACTATTGCCGTATGACTAATATTCTTACATCTATATCCTAATGACTATACGCTTAAACCTATACCCATATCCCTATATTCTTATATCCATACCTTTATACGTATGCCCTTATCCCTACATCGTCATATCTATAGTCTTATATTTATACTCTTGCACTGATATTCCTATACCTATATCTTTATCGCTACATTGTTATACCTAGTCTTATGGCTATATCCACAGAGTTACATAGTGATTACTATATGCTTAGATCTATGCTCGTACTGTTAAACTTATACATTTATCATTATATCACTATATCTATGTTCTCATTCTTAACTCCTGGCTGCTCAAATCCAAAAGAGCGGTATTTTTGTTATCTCTACAGTAAGTCCATATAAGTTTAGTATGCGAAATCGATAAACTGATAAATATCGAAAAAATTCGGTTATGAAGTAATCTGATTTTACCTGAAAAGACTGAACGATATTCATCGTCATAAGAAATTTCCCTCCTTTAGTTATTCATTGTGCTGTAAATGTTGCGTTAAATACGTACTCTTGCTACTTAGATTTTTTTGTAAGCGTCTCAACAGCACTCTGATTTTTCAGCTTTGTAGGAGCAGTTATGAGCATTCATCTAGTTATGTTTTCGACTATTACAGAGACATCCTACTTCAGCTACATATAGGATTAATTGCTTTTTGGATTCGCCAAGTTAACTTTACCTTTTCTCTCATTATTCTGAGTCCTTCGCATTGTATATCTTCGCTCTATTTCGTTCCTCAGTGCTATAAATATCTGATTCTCTACATTCCAACTTTTCTCATTTTATAATTTGTAGTCGAAACCTCGGATTTTTTGTTTAGAATACTGTACAAAAAAAGATTTTAAAGTAAAACGAGTGACGAGAATAATGTTAAAGCATCCTTAAATGCGAAAGAAAATAAAAAGAATTTCAATAGCGTAGGAAGATTATTTGTATCTTTGTATGAAGCATAAGAAACCTATTAATAGTTAATGTATCTAAACAAGATTTTGTATAAAAAGTGCGAAACCTTTTGTATAGTCTAGCAAAACTCAGTGGTTTCGTGTGAAATATACAGAACTATTAAACAATTAATAGAATTATAAATAGTGCTGTGTATATCATACAGAATCCTTACTTACTCCACCAAACGAGTGATGGTGGCACGTGAAAAAGACGAAAATCTTACATTGGCAAGGACTGAGAATGGTTTTGTCAATATATTACGAAACTGTGGCAAACTCTACGAATGTATAAATGATGTACTAACCACAAATGAACCTGCGGAGCTCGCAGCACGAATCATGTGAACACTAGGAATCTCTGTGGGCTCTGCTAAACCATAGAAGACTAACTACGAAAGGTACGAAAGTATTTTTGGTTTACTGAACCTAAATTTGTTCAGCGCAAAGATATCAAACTTTTAGAATTTTATAATAAACATACCTTCTAAAGTGTAACTAAATATCTGTCTATTTGTCTAACGAGCTATCTACATATCTTCCAATCTAAATCTCATATCTACCTTTTCATCTATCTATCTAGCTTCTACGTGTATATTCATCTGTCTATCTAACAACCTATCTAACTAACTAATTGTTCAGTTGAGTTTTTTCAGGGCGATGATTGAGTCGATACGGGATTCATGTTTGAAATAAAGGAGCAATATGCTGAAATAATAAAATTTTCAATATGGAATCAGTGAATTTTCTATTGCGAAATTCAATTTTCTTATTTTAAAATATTATGAGTGTTCGAAAATCTGAAAATTAAAGTTTCAGTTATTTCAATTGCTGTTACTTTTTCGATATCAGTAATTTTTTAATTTGAATTATTAGATTCCATGTCAAATGCATGTTCATGATTTTTATAAAATCTAAATAAGAGATACATCCCCAAACTACGCAAAATCATTGCTCCAAAACTGGCCAAGATAGTTGAGATACGTCTCACGGTTAAAAAGTAATTCTTTTCTCAAACATAAAACTGCATGTAACCAAATAATGCGTAGCTATATTCAATATTATAGTCGAGTTTTGGCTGCTTCAGGAGTTACAAAATTCTTTCCTACTCTTATTTAACTGCTGTAAAAGAATCACTGTTATATGTATACATGGATGTGTAGGCACGAAAGTTGATTAAAATGGTGTGAATGTGTAAAGTTTCAAAAGATTCAAAATTTCGTTTCTTAACAAGTCAGAGATTCTCTGTATTTGAGCGTTTGAGTGCTCACAATTTTTGTAAGTTTTGGTGTGTGTGAGTTCGATTTATTTAGTAAATCACTTACACGGAAATACAAAAATGAGGAAGACTTAGAAGAACAGAAAGAGAAAGAAAAAAGAAGAGCGAGGACAAAACCAGAAGAATAATAAGAATCAGAAGATAGAAACGAACGAAAACACGAATGTATATATATATATTGGGAAATACCTAATGGTATAGGCACTAACGTAAAGGGAAAAATCCATCATATAATACATAGTATACTAAGGAAAAAATCCATTATCTCTTATGAAAGTTCCAATATATCATGTTGGAAAAATTCCAACATCAACAATTTTCAACAAAATTCTAGTTAAAAATGTCGCTAGTATACACGGTTGACATCATTGGGTTTGTTCGTTTGCATGCAACTAATTTTTTACGGAATAAGAATGAAACATTTTCTTTATTAGCGCGCTGGAAGTCATCTGAATTTGATAGTTTAAACGCTCTAAATCTTGAACGAAGTAAGGATGAAAACTTTTGTCGCTTAATACGCCCGAAATTCGTTGTGCGAACCGTTTAAACGTGGAATTTTCAAGCAAAATATGAATAAAACATTTTGTTTGCTGATGCACGCTTCAAATTCTCTTCAGTTGATTGTTTAAACGCCCTAAATTTTGAAAAAAATAAGGATGAAAACTTTTCTTTCTTAACAAGATATAAATTCTCTACATTTCTCGTTTAAACGTTTAGATTTTGAAAACCAATAACGCCCCGAATATTTCTACGGAAAAGTGATCCGTTAAAAAAAACCAAGAAGTTAAGGCTTTATGATGGTTTACACGCGTATCCAATAGAATGAGCGTGAACATTCTTACAAAGTTAAGTTTTCAGCCGTTTGCACGTCTACATACATTGAATAAAAAAATATTGTACACGTTTACGCTCACAAATTCATGTTTTTTAGTATTTATACGACCGTAGGTTGCCACACGCGTTAAAAAACACACAAAAGTCTAATTTTGAGCATTTAAATGCGTTTTTGATAAATGTTGTCTGTTTGGACAGTTGAGCCTCACTCTATTCGTTATATATATATCCAGACTTTCCATATTCATTCTATATGTTCTTATTATCTTCTCTAGGTCTTTTTAACACTATTTGTTTCAGGATGTTCATCTCTCTTTTGTATTCATGTATTCGTTCCTCATCTCAGTCTATAGATAGATCGATTTCAGTTCAAATCAAGCATGTAATATACAATTAACGAGTGTTCCATAATAAATAAACAGTTTTTATATTTCTTTTTTTTACACTTTGTACATTCATTTTAGGAACAAAATATACTACAAGATGGGATGTGAGAAGCTCCACAATTTACACTATAAAGCTTATTGTAATTGTTTTCAAAAAAAGTGGTCTCGTGTAAGTTGTAGAGCTTTTCCCCGCTGCATTTTATAGTATATTTGGTTTTTCAGATAAACGTGCTGGATGCTAATAAAAGGGAAATATAAAAACTGCTTATTCATTATGGGACATCTGTTACATCCATCTCACATACTTTAAAAGAGTAAAATCTGTTCAATTTATTATATAAATGTTACCGTATTCAAATAAAATTATTTTCTTGTGTTCTCTAGTCTCTTCTTCGTATCGGGAGCGCAATTATGGGAGGCTCAACTGTCGACGTACCAATCTCATGCTTTAGAGCTCACTCAAGACATCTGTTTTCTGATAACCTAAATGTATTTACTAAAGCTTTCGTTTGAAAAACATTTCCAGCGTTGAAATAATTAGAGTAGAAACGTGGTAGAATATGCAACCGAATCGTCCAATATTTCGATCTGTAGAAACAGCCAAAAAATACAGAGACAAGAGCAACTCAGATATTTCATTCACAAATTAAAAAACTTGTAGTAGATATTTTTCTGTTAGAGCCAAAACTAGAATTAGCAAACATTTTTACTCACCTCATATTCATTTGAACAGGTAAATTATCGTTACAGCTTACAATGAATATTCGTATTGAGAGCGTTCAGCGAGCGATTTTCAAACTAAAATGATTATATAATAACATTGGGATAATGACCATAAATAGTCTAAGGATGAAGTAGGTCATTTCCTATCAATGAAAAGAGCTAAAAGGCTAAAGACAAAG
This sequence comes from Macrotrachela quadricornifera, assembly GCA_022393335.1. Taxonomy (NCBI): domain Eukaryota; kingdom Metazoa; phylum Rotifera; class Eurotatoria; order Philodinida; family Philodinidae; genus Macrotrachela; species Macrotrachela quadricornifera. The sequence goes on from JAJEKB010014995.1 coordinate 34,565, forward strand.
TACCAATCACTATTAGTAAACTAACTAGAATTTTTTAATTAACTAGCGTAATCTATTTGATCAATAATCAGAGTTAAATGAAAATAGGGACACCACAAAGTACAAATGCCTAGTAGTCAGCTAAATCCGTTGATGAAAATTGGTACAAAAAAAAGGGTTGACGACGATTATACTCTCATCTTATATTGAAATTGTCATTCTTACTATGTTTTTATTAGTTTATTATTTGCCATCCTTTTTAAATCGATGCTGTTTATGTGATTATTTGTCATCCTTTTTAAATCAATACTGTTTGTGTCATTATTGGTTACGTTCTATTCTTTTCTTTTTTTTCTTCCGTCTTTCCTACAGCTTACTGTGAGCGCTTCGGAGTGTTACAATAAAAGAAGAACATAACCAAAGAAAAACAAGAGTGCACTGTCGATGGAGTGTAATAGAAATTGCTTTTTCTTACCTATTCCTTCAAGATTCCATCTTTTTTTATTTGACGAAGTGCTACCCACTCTTTTATCCACGCTTTGAATTCATCAGTGATGAATGTATTTGTAATGACATATAACTATAATTTTTATAAATTCCTAATCTAACCATGTGGCCACTAAATAATAATAATTCTAATTGTTTCATGGAGTCCATTAACATCAATAATAACTGTGTTCTCAACATTAAAATTTACTCTTGTACCCTTTAAATGCTTCCCAGCTGCTATCTATACACTTCAAATTTCGTTTGTTCCATGTTGGTGAAATGTATCAAAGTGAAGAATACGAGATGTATTCCATAGCGCACTTACTTCAATAAATGTACAAATAAAAACATTCACTGTATTAATTATCTCAAGTATTTCTAGATTTCTTGAGCTCCATCCTTGGACGTTATTGCAGAGAATACTCAAGAAAAGTTATTCTTTTTCTACTTAGGAGATGTATTTTTTTATTTTACCAGAATATGTTCTAAAGTATCATCTATGTTCCATTCTGCAAGAACTTTGTTTATTAGTTTCTGACCTTTCAGCCGAGAAACTTCATTAAGAAAACTTTTTCATTGCTGTTTCTTTAAGACTTTCTTTTTCGGAGAGAAACGAAGGTTTGTCATCAGCGTTCAAATTTGAAATTCTACTACTCACTCAATTGCTTATATTTTGACCAGGTTTAATATTGAGAATGTTATCAGTCGATTTTATTGATTGAAATGGAGAAAGACGTGAAAGTGAAGATGAATAGCGCTTTCATCCAGCAATGTGTGATCACCAGTAAAAATGTGAGATTATAATATTTCCTAGCTACCAAATAATTTTTGAAATTTTAGCTGGTGATCTTTCAATCCAGCAATATTAATACTCATTTTCAACTAAAACAATTGACTAACTAATGACAAAATTGTAAGCAACAGCTTCTTCAGTATCTCTCGATGTAATTGGATATCCAGAGTATTTCGATTGATCTTCGAATTCATACAATCTAACTTTTATTCCTACATTAAGTGCTCTCTTTTATATGTAAAATATTTTGATTCAGTATCACCAATATTTTGGTCATATCTTCATGTCCATTCCTACTAGTTATTGATGGTTGTAATGGAGTTAGTACCTACATAGCAGCGTGAGACATTAGTGATAGAAGTAACGAGAATTCGTTTTTCTTCGATTGAAATTGAGTATTTGAGCACAATCTTCAGGTACTAACCGATACAACTTTCCTGCAAATATTGTTTTGTTAACTTGTTCTTCAAAAATTGGATCGATATTCACCCATTTTTCACAATCAACAGGTTATCCAGTCAAATACGGCAACGCGATTGATCATGATGACACTTATCTTACTTATAACCTGAACACCAACATCGAGCACAATAGATCATTTAATTACTGACCAGAAAGGATGTGACAGCACAAAATTAATTTCTAAATGATAGCCGACCTAATTTCATCATTGCATTGTATCCTCAGAGAACTTTTATAATGATACGATAGCTATTTGTTTTTCATTGAGAGTGATACTGAATACATTTTATATTTTCAGTAATTGGAGATCTCTGTCAATTCTCTCTTTGCTATATTCGTCATTATACTGAAGAAGTACATAATAAGCAAGAATGACAAACAAATTCAGAACAAATTTCTGCTTAATTATTGTAATGTGAATATCATTGATTTGAGGTGGCCACTTGTCAGTACATATAAATGTTACATATGGCTCTTTGTTATTCACTAATAACTTTAACTTACTACTTATATAACTGACGAGAAAGAACATAACATTAATTCCTCTTTGTTTCAAAACATTCTTTGACTATGCTTGGTGCTGATACATCGAACGGTTGTCTTCAGAATGTATCAATGAATCATATTTGATTACAAGTATGGAAAGTTACTCAACAGGGTACGTTTTAGTTGTTCAAATGATCGACGACACTGTTGAGATTGTACTACTTTTTGTGAATGTTCAACTTGTTAAAGATTATTATTCGATAGATGTACCAAGGTAGGAGCTATTCGCAAATTCGTTTTATTATTACTTTTTCGTTTTCCGTTTGGCGATACACGTTGTTTTGCCATTATGTGTGCGCGTATCATCATTGTTACTTAAGTCTAAGTTTCATATGAGTGTTTGAAGTGTAGATGAAACGAAAGAGTCATTTAGCTGCCATAAATATGGATTATATGTAAAATGCTGATGAATATTGAGTACTACATTTTGATTAAAATGGGTATACATGCTCATTTCGTTCGAATTGTACGTAGCTGCCACATTATTATATCCATCTGTAACATGTCAGTTATTATTTGCCGTAGCAGTAATAGATATGTTGTTGTACTATGAATTAGACGATGAATATTTTGAATTAGAACAATTATTTCTGTGGATTTGTCTCCCTATTCAAGCAACAGAAGAATAAGGACAACGCGAGGAAAAGAATGTAAACTAGTGCTCATGCATCTGCTTTTAAGAGAAGAAGGTATGGAAATGAAATAACTTACTCACTTGCATTAGAACATCGCAAAAATTTTTATCAATTTCCTTACTATTGAAATTGTTATTGTAAAATTGTTTGATGGTTAGTGGTATTATCCGAATATTGAATAGAAGTTGCTGAAGTACAGTATGCGCTGGTCAAATAATCTCCTTTTATTCAAAAAGATGGCAAGAACAAATAACAATAAATAGAAAAAGAAATTGTCTTTATTGATGAAGCAGAAAAATACTGAGTAGTCCAAAAATTCCTTTGCCAAAAAATTTTTAGAGCAAGTCTGGCTATTTCCAACGAATATGAGACCAATCCAAGTTAATTTTAGACTATTTCCAACTAATTTCAATTTGAAACGTTACGAATTCCACGAGTTAGAATGAATGCATGTCTAGCTTCAGCTCCAGAAATAAAATAATTAATATAGGAATGCCATTCGTCATCCCCAGAGATCTTCTCGTCAACATTGCCATTATCATTTCTAGTAAAAAACTTTAGAATTTTTTCTAGTTTGGTTTAGCAGCCATTTACTAACTATAAAATTAGAGAAATGTACAACTCATCACGATTTCCAACTTTGGAAACCTTACGGCTTACCATTAGGATTTGAGGCCCATTTTGTTAGTTTTCAATTAGCAGCATCTTATTACTGTTTTAATATCTACTACTTTATCAGAAATCTTGGAGATGCTAAAGAGGAAAAATTCTGAAATGTCGAATGAGTTTAGAGTCCATCTTTTGGCCATAAATAGACATCGATGAGGTATAAAAAACTGCAAAAGGATAAGTGCGCTTAGGTTTTCTTTCTAGAGTTATAGCTGTTTTAGTATAATTTCAGCCTACAACTCGGTATGGATCAACAAATCAAATCACATCACATTATTTCGCGCTGAAATTTAGCCAAAATATAGTTATGCTTATGACTAGAAGGTATTAGAAATTCTAGCTGAAAAAAATGTTCTCTTCACGAGGCAGTCAATTCCTTAAGAAACATGAGCTTCGCGCTTCTTTCGTAATTATACTAAAACAGCTAAAACTCTGGAAAGAATGCCTAATGGCACGTATTCTTTTGGAGTTTTTCAACCCTCATCGGTGTCTATTTATGACCAAAAGATGAACTCTAAACTCGTTAGACACCTCGAGATCCGCTCTCGTAAGTTCATTCACGTTAATGGAAGAGTCAATTACACATTAACATTATTGTCGAGTTAATATCAAAGTTAATCTTTTCGGTTTCAAGAATTAGTGATCACAATATCACCGACACAGTTTTCTATTTCTCTTTTCATTCAACGATGTTTATTACTTCTAGATAGACTGTACAAACAGATAGATGGTGCAAATTCTACACATTATCATCAAATATTCTCGATAGCGAAATCATATATTCTATGAATCTTTCTGATACCCCATCGTTCTCCTAAAACAACAAACAAGCTCTTCATGACTTGTGTATCCCTGATTTTCATTTTCTTGTAAAGTATTCACTTGACTACATAACGAACTTTCCATATGAAATTTTGACCGTGATCCAACATTGTTTGAGCATTGGATAATGTCCCTCAAACTAGGAAAATTGTTTCACTTTCAGCAGAAATGCTTCAACTCCAAAAAATCAAGGAGAAATGCTTTCTCCAAATGATAGCACCCATTATTTGCATTACCTTACTAGAGACGAAATGCATTCCTAATAAAGCGAAATGCTCCAACTATTTATAATTTTGTCTGCAGAAACCAAAAACTTTCAGAAAGATATGAATCATATTCCGTCTACACGTCTAGGAGAACATCGAAACTAACTGGCTTTTCTTCGGCAGAAATGTAAAATAGTTTAAGAGAAATCGTCAATCCATTTCAATAGAAATAAAAATTATTTCATCATAAATCAAAGATTCATTTGTACCTTTGTAAGCAAAAGTTTAAAAGACATAGTGAGAAACACATCATTTCACTTTCTCATTCGTAGGAGACGTTCTGGTGGAAAATCATATTTTTGAACAGAAATGGAAAATCTTCAAGGAGAAATCAAATATCCATATCTACCTTTAGAAGGAGAAGTCCAAAATGCTGATAGAGAAAATTATGAGTTATATTTCTTGCTTTGAATTTTGAATGGAGTTTTTTGAGCTAATGAAATTAATGTAGTGCAAGCCGCATTTTTGTGAGAAATTGGATGAATCTGTTTCTTTGAACAGATGGGAACTTTGGCGGTGTCTGCTAATATCTGGTTTCTATACATGGACGTTTAGAATGAATTATTATATGGCAAGGAATTTGATGATTTGAAATTTAGTTGGTTAAAGTCATCTTTTTTGTGATTAAGGTCAGTAATCGGTGAAAGAATGGCTAGATTGTTTGATGGAGAGAATATGGAAAATATTCAAAGTTTGAGTAGATTGAAATTGTAATAAATGACATTGATAGGTCATTTTAATCATTTGAAATTTCTGAAGCGTGTGGGAGTTTTTAGAATTTTTGAGTATGAAAAGTCCGATGGAAGTTGGGAAATTTTTGTAGTTTCAAGTATAAATAGAGGATTTAAAAGTAGTTTTGTTTGTCTACCTGTAGATTTTGAATCTTCCATTGATTACATTTTTGATTTTAGTAGGGATGGTATAAATATATATGTATATAAGTGTATGTTTATATAGATATGCTTATATGTTGTCTTTCTTATGCATAGTCTGATATTCTGGTGTATACTATGCACATTTTTAGTTTTTTCCATTTCCCCTTAAAGTGGAACATTTTTTTCGTCGATTGGTCCAATTGTCCACTGTTGCAAAAACCAGTGTCACGTTGACTTATTACTTTTGATTGTTCGTACTTCAACATCATTTCACAAACTAAACATACATTTTAATGATTTTTTAGCTATTATTGACATTGTGTCCCCGTTTCTCAAATTGTTCAGTTTTATATTCGTGTAATATCTTCTGTTTTCTGAGCAGTTCGACAAACAAGCAAATACGTAAAGAATTTAATGTAAATGATCATCTGTTCGAGAATAGAAATGATGAAATAAAGAAATATGAATGACTCAGGAAAAGCTAAGAACAGATATCAATAGCTGTCAAAGTTTCGGAAAAATCAGATCGGTTATAGTTCATGTGTCTCTTTTAGAATATCAAACTTTGAGATTATGAAATGTTGTCTCTTGTTAAGAATCACTTTGAGTTGATTAAATAGTTTTGACTGAGCAGGGTCCAGATAAACATCAATATCTAAAACGTCATCGTGGTAGGATTACTAATGGTATTTCCGATCATACACAGTATACGATACATTCAAGGTTACTTTACCTTGTTATCTTCGGTCAGATTTCTTTCAAAATTTGATCTCTATGGAATCCTAGTCAATCAATGAGGTTTGAATACGAACGGATCTTATAATCAAATCAGAAGTCTCCATCACAAATTGTGGTCAACTATTAGGTTTAATGCGAATAGAATCCAGATTCGAATTCGTTTATCTATTAACTCCACACTCGATTTCAATAGAAAATTATGATTAATTGATTTTCGCGCATACTGAAATCTAATTAATTAAAATCAAAGATGAGCTTTGTCTTTTAGATTACAGAAAGAATTTTCGTTACTATTATAAGGACAAAACAGGATCTTGTCCGGATATTGTGAAAGAGCACTCTCACAAATCTATCCACTGATTCGAACAACAGTATGTTATGTCCATACAATAGTGGAGAAAATTCTAGCTAAAATCTTTTAGGTATAATTTTTGAGCCAACAAGAGTGTGGACAAATAGATAATCAATTTGTTTCATACACTCATTTTTTTCAAGGCTGGAAATAAAATACGAAACCAAGCTTAAAATTGCTGCTAAGAAAACTTTTTACATTGTACTTTTATCATAAATATTTTCAAGGATTGTTTGATAATGATATCATAAATCTGTTATTCTTTCACTATTTACTCATGAAGTATGATTTTATGACTAAAACCATCATGAAGAATTGATTACGATAGCAAAAAATATATTTTGCCTTCAAGTATCATTGGAAAGGTGAATTGAATCGAACTGATCACTCTTATACAACACGCTCCTAAATGAATCATTTTTCATCTACATTTCTTTGTCCTGCTTTAATTGTCAGTTTAAATAGATCACCATATATTATTTCTATTACGCATGCATTTTTTTTTATTTCTGAATAGAAACGAAAAATGCTTATCTTTTATGTTGAATTATCTGAATATCACTCATTTTGACTCATGTGTTGACAAGAGAATATTTTCTCAATAAAACACAATCATACTTTTTTGTCAAACGTTTCTTTTGGCGTGTTCAATTCAAAGATGTCTCTGTGTGAACCTATCACTACTTCTGATGCTATTCAACATTGCTCATCTTACGATGGTGTAACAATAATTTATTTTTATGAAATCGATTTGGATCCTGAAAGACTAGAATTGTTGGAGCAATTGAATGATAATGTACTAGGTTTTAATGATGTCGATAAACTATTTGAATGTATACAAGCGCTAAATAATGAGACACTAATAGTTATTCTATATAGTAACAGCAATTCTATAGAACAAATCATGTCTAACTTAAATGATTTAAATCATATTTATTCAATCTATGTATTATCTGATGACCAACATCTACACTTACCGTCTGCAGTTAATGTCTATAATGACCACCAAGAATTACTAAATATTGTTCGGAAACAACTTCGTGTCATTGTACGTCAGGCAACAACCTTTAGTTTATTCGACCAAAATGAGAAATCAATTCGTGATATATCGCACCAGTATACAGAATTTTTTTACTACCAATTAGTAAAACAATATTTAGTATCATTGCCCTTGTCAAATCTTAATGAATCGAAAAGAGAAATGATTGAAACATGCAAGACGTATTACCGATCAAACAAATCCTATTCGAAGAAAGTTGATGAATTCGAACAAAAATATCTAACAGAAGATGCTATTCTTTGGTATTCACGTGACTCATTTCTGTTCCGTATTGTTAACAAAGCATTACGAACAGAAGATATTGATCCGCTATTATCACTACGATTTTATATTGTTGATCTCTGCATGAGCTTGAAACAAGAGTGTGAAAAACAAAAACAACAGCATCTGCGTGGTTTTGGAAAAATATATCATGGTGGAAAGTTGAGTGATACAGATATCGTCAGATTGAAACATAATATTGGAAAGATAATATCAATTAATGGATTTTTATCAACGACTAGGTCATTGGAGGTAGCAAATATATACGCTACGAATGTTATTTTCGAAATTGATATGGAATCTTTCGTGGATAATAATAATGATGTAATTTTTGCTGATATATCCCATTTAAGTGCAATGCCAGATGAAGAGGAATTACTATTTGATTTTGCTACTCAATTCAAAATAGTAAATTTAGAATATGATAATATAATAGAAAGATGGATAGTTTGCATATGTGTTGCGACTGCAGCAAAACAAATAGTCGTTGACTATATGACTAAAATGCAAGAGAAAAAAATAGACATTTATCAACAGCTCGTCGACCTTCAAGAAATACGAAAACAAACTAAAAAAAATATTGATAATATTTCTACTTTGCCACAAAGTGATCGATGCTCTAATTTCAATTGCATAACTAACCATCGGGCTAATGTATCTTCCTCAATTATACCGACAACTGCTTTAGTGTGCGGAGAATGGTACTTCAACAAGTATGTAGTTATTGTAATGAGTTCAAGATAAAATTTTACTTTATGTTTTCAAAAAAAGTCTTGCTACACGTTCCATGTCACGGCGTGAAGTTGCTGAAACTCAATTATGCGCAATACTAAACGATCCTCAAGAGTCTTTGCCTATATTTACTCGTGAAGTCGATGTAATGTCGCTTGAAGAAATTATCAGACGGCTCAATACTCCACGATTTATCATCGAACGGCTGTTGAGTATTTTTCACTCAGTATCTGATGGCAGTAACTCATCACCAATAAATCCATACAATCTGGTTAAGATGACCCGCGTCTTTAACAGCACTATCGACGTACGAGTTTTTCTATTCTTTATGATGCTTGATAAAGATGGTGATAATCATGTGACTAGAGAAGAATTTGTCCAATTCTTTGAGCATTATTTTACAAGTATATCATTCAAGACTAATCGTTTACAAGAAGCCATTCAGACACTTGTTCAACGATTTCACCTTCAAGCAGTAAATTTTGCATGTTTAATATTTTGTTGTCTCGATTTCTTTTTTTATTTCATTGTAGAATACTCATATTAATTTTGATAAGTTTCATTCAATCATTATCGAAGACTCAATTCTACTCGGATCTTTCTCACGATTTACGGTTTGTCCAACATGGTTTCTAGAAATACCACCGCCTTCCTCTCGTGCCAATCTTGTTCAACGTTGCTGTGCCAATCTTTGTTGGCATCAAACATTTTACAACTCCCACAAATCAAAATTAACATTGAAATATTTGAACAATAATCTAGCACGTATCATACTGTTCATTCTTTACATTCTAATGAATCTTGCATTACTTCTCTATGTGACCATTTATCAATCAACTGTGATCAAATCGAATATATTTGTGGTGCTGGCACGTATTGCTGGCATGTTATTAAATTTTAATTGCGCATTGATCATTGTTCTCATGCTCAAACAGACAATTCTATTTATTCGATCTAAAAACCTACTACACAGATTGATTTGCGCCAATGATCATATTGATTTTCATAAATATATTGGACGATTCATTGCAGCATTGAGTATCCTTCATACAGTTGCACATATGATTAACTTTGGACGACTCCAAGGTGAGTTTTATTTTGTCATCGATTATAAGTAATTTGTTAAGATTATATCATCTTAGAGCATTCATGGGCCACTTTTATGGTGAGTTCAACTGAGAGCAATTTATTTTTAGACTGTTTTCGGTTTTCTTTCCTTAATTTGTTCAGTTCACTACAATTCCAGGTATCGGATGGGTTGGTGGATTCACACCTCTCAGTGGCGTTGTTTTGTGCGTTATTCTTGCCACGATGGTCATCGGTTCAATGGAGTGGATTCGGGAAACGGCTTATTTTGTAATAGTCAGAAACTATTTGTATTAAGACCTATGCACTTTTTATTTTAAAGATTTTCTATTGGACACATCTTCTCTATCTTCTTTTCTTTATGTTTCTCATCATCCATGCCAAAGACTTTTGGGCAAGTATTTTTGATGATTTTCATCTATATGATTTATTTATTTTTCAGAAATGGGCGATTGGTCCACTTGTGTGGTACTTCCTAGAAAAGTTTTACTCAATTTTAACAAGATATTCATCACGCTACGGTCGAACACATCTCTATTCAGTGACTATTGAACAGTTGAATGTCATAAGTTTAAGCATACATCGACCAAAAAAATTTACGTAAATTTTTACTTGAGATAATAGCTTAATCTTTTGAATACTATTGTTTTAGTTTCAAACCTGGTGACTACATTTCCATCAATCTTCCGTGTATTTCCCTCTATGAGTTTCATCCATTTTTTATCAGCAGTGCTCCAGAAGAGGCAGATATTTTGCGTGTACACATTCAAATAATAGGTGATTGGACAAAACGGGTTTATAAACACTTCAGAAATATCTCAGAGAATAATAGTGATCATGAAGTTCTTGTTCAAGTGTACCATGCAGATCAGAATCTAGAGAGTGTGGCTGCCGAAGAGAGAAATAAGCGAAATGATATCGAAAATCAGAGTAATATTAGTAATGCGAAAACTATGTGGGCGAAAAAAGAAGTAGTTATCGTTAATGGACCGTATTCATTGTGTGCACCATACGTATTTGATTGTAAGCATGTTGTACTTATCGGTTGTGGGATAGGTGTCACGCCATTCGCTTCGATTTTATCAAGTCTTGTGGCTCAATTGCGTACAACACGTACTAACTATCGACATTATCAAGGTGCTAAGTATAGTCAGAAATGTTTGGTCGAAAATCATCGTCTTAGAAAAGTTGATTTCATTTGGCTGAGTCGCGATTGTAAAAATTTCGAAATGTTTCTCAAGCTTCTTCATCAGTGTGAAGAAGAACAAGAAGCTTATTTGGCTTTACATCCTGAAAAACATCGTTTTCTTACTATTCAGCTATATCTGACGAAAATACAGGCTGATGAATACATTGGTTACTACCCGTTGAATCTTACCACTGAAGTGTGGGCTCAGATAAATGGAGAAGATATATTTACAGGTTTAAAAGCACGGACATATTTTGGTCGACCGAAGTGGGACAAAGTTTTTACTGAGCTTCATTCAGACGAGTCAGACATGACGGCCAACGATGTTAATGTCTTCTTCTGTGGTCCTTCTACCATCCGAAAAAATATTCAAGAATGTTGCATTAAACATAATTTTCATTTTTACGAAGAAAATTGTTGAAATATTAGAATCATTTTTATGCTTGGTTTATTCGAAGCAAATAAAGCAGGTATTTCTGAGACTTTAGATTTTCTATCAGCTTGATGAGTATTTTAATTGAGAGCTGGTCAAATTAAACTCAACAAGAAATACGCTACCTGTACACCTTTCCATCAACAAAGTTTAGCTCGACTATTATCGACAAATGTAAATAAAAAAGTTATGAAAATAAGTGAAGTGTCGTAAATACATAGCTCATGTTTCAGTTTAAGTTTTCAAAGATAAATTCGTTCCAGAACATGGCCCATGCAGAATGCAAAACACTAGAAAGAGTAAAACTGTCTCAAATATAGTTTTGTTACTCTTACTGTGCATAGTTAGTGCCATTTTCTTCTGTATGTCATTTACAGAAATCCAATGGATGAATGATTTTCCATTGAAATCATTAGCTAAGCCAAGAAAATCCGACAGATTTAAATACAAAATTCAACTAGTGACAAATCAATAAATCTTCATGAAAAGATTAAGTCAAATTCATAAAACTTTTGAAATTTTATTAGTGGAATCCTTTATCGAGTCCGTAATATTCTATAGACGCTAATATTAAAAAGAAACGGAAATTTATGTTAGAGATTTTCATTCAAGTCGCCATTATAAAATGAAATAGAGAGATATCCATGCCTTATTCTCGCTAACTATTCTTGATACATACATCATTTTTTTTCAAAGAAAGTAATAAATTTGACGTTCTTTTATTTTAATTTTAGTTGTCTTAAAGAAGACAAGAAAAGTATCATCCTTGCTTGAGAAGCTTTTCAATTCGTCAGCTGGTATTGCTAATAGGAAATCTTAGTGTAACGTAGAGTTTGAATCCTCAAAAAATTAGAGACGACCATAGATTGAACTCAAAATAATATATAACTCACTCTTAAGTAAATCTCAAAAATTTATAGATAACAGTTTCTAGCGGAACCTCAATTAATTTACATCGTATATGAAGTGAGAAATTTTCCACTACTGTTCCTCTTTAACGGTTGATAAACCCATGGAAAGTTCACTCTCTACTTTTGAAAAAATCTTCGTAAGAAACTTATGAAATAATCGAATATCCAAAGGTAAGAAAACGTCACTTTGGCTTAAATTTTTTAAAACTATTAAAATACTATCATGCCTCATCGTCAGTTCGCCTTACGCCCATCCCCATCCAAACTCATCTATATCGCAACGCATTTCTCCAGATCGCAATAACTTTTTTTCTTTAATAGTTACATTTCGTTGACATAATAAATGATTCATGACTCTGTCAGTTAACAAGCACTAATTGCGTTCATGGAAAGGTAGCACACTATCTATTGCTTGAATTTTTATCTTGTAAATTATAGTAGCAAACAAAAAAGATAAGGTAACACAACATGGCGCAGAATGCCGAACAAAAACTCAACTAAAACAGTTCATTATAACATGCAAGCAAACTGGAAAAAATATGAATGAGGATCTAATATAAATGAAAGAGACACAAAATATAGGTAATATTAACAAAGAAGAAATATTTCTCTAACAACGAATAGAAAACCACATTGATTCAAGGTTTCAATATCAATCAGAGTTCCAGCAGATATATCCAAACCTAGCACGCTATTTATCAAGATTGAAACGATTCTCATGATAGCTAGGAGTCTATTCACTACGATAAACTGACCAATTATTTATCATAGTATCATATTCTCTTGTTCTTTATAAAGAGGATGTGAAGTATTGAGATCTTCTACATGAGTTATAACGAAGCTAATCTTTGGACTTTCATTAATTTCATTACTGCTGTTAGGTATGTAATTCCTTTCTATGGCAATGCAGTAGGTATTTACCTCTAGAAAATACTCAATTGTTTATCTAAATCATTTAACGAGACTCTTTTGCAAGATCGAAATGAGTAACGTGATAACTAGGGCTTTATCTATTACGATAAATTCATCCACACCCCCACCCACACCTTCAAAATTAAAAAGAATATACTTCGATATGATTCAATTTAAATCATTAGAATGTTGTTGAATGGTAGTTAAAACTTGAGCATCTAACCGGTAAGCTTCAAAATTGCCTCTAACCAAAACATAACCCATTGAAATCTGCATTGAATGATATGTTAAAGAATTATATATCAGGTATTGCCCAATGTCACAAAAATCCTCAAAATATTAAAAATCAATGAGTTTTATTTTTGTAATACATTGTGTTGAAATAGATCAATTATAGTTGATTTCATCTAGAAATGAATCTCAATCAATTTTTTTTATAGATTTGGAACCGGATTTAATCGATTTTAGACAACTAAAGTTGAATTATAAAAGTAATCAACCACTTTTAATAACTCGTGCCGATTTTTTCAACTATTGTATTCGAATACAGAAAAGTATTATTGAAAGTTAGGTTTATTGTCAAACGAAAATAATGAGTATACTAACGAGAGAAGAAGTCGATATCTTAACAGTGAATCGAGATAAAATATATGCTTCTTGTCAGTCATCGTTGTGGCCCTTTATCAATTTTGTTGTTTTTTCTTTTGTATCCTTATCACTGCTGTATCCGTTGAGAAGTAGTACTCATGTGACATTAATTCGTCGAGCGAAATGGTTGAAATCAGCTTCGTTGGCCTCTGGCTCCTCTATGCCGGAGTTGTGTTCATCTTCGTTGTTGGTTTCTGGATAAGTCAACGCTGGAATTCCATGCGCTTGTGGCAAGCCATCTGTATCATTTCCTCACTCTATATTCTCTATTTACCATCCTTCTTAAAATGGTATTCGCCGTGGCGTTTGGCTAACGTTCATGTTCTCTTTTTGGCTGCTATCACTAGTCTTCTCTTCACGCTAAAATTTCTCGAATGGGGATTTACTCGTGATTGGAGTGAATTACAAGCCATAACATTGAAACAAGTGGCAATAGACTGCTCCAGCTATCCTCGATGGAGTGCCTCCATGGAGAAACAATCGTCATCAAACATTACACACATTTATCGCGATAATATCATGATGCTACTCAGAGCACTTGTCCAATTCATCGCTCTTCGAATATTGATGCGTGTGATCCCAGAAACATGGATTTCTCTCTCCATGTCATCACTTGCACCTTCGATTTGGCCAATTCGCTATTTGTTGCTCTCTTTCATTCTCTACATCTCTATCGGTATAATCACCAATACTGTGTTCGGTGTTGGTGGTCTTATATGGAGGATGCCAATGAATTCCACGTTTCCCGCTTTTCCATTCCTTTCGTGCAGTATTCGCGAGTTTTGGTCTCGTCGGTGGAATATCTTTATAAAACAACTATTACATAGGACCTCCTTTATTATTCTACCATATTGGCTTGGAATGAGTCATACTATGAGTAACACAGTACGTGGCTTAATGTCCTTTGTTTTATCCGGTATTTTTCATGAATTGCTCTTCACTATGTCAACGGATAAATGGTCAGGCAAGAACATGATATTTTTTCTTCTGCATGCACTCTTTGTGACCATGGAAATCCTGTTGGATCATACAAAGAAAGTACCTTCGCCAACTAAAAGAGTTTTTGGATGGTTTCGAACAATAGGACTATTTGTTGTTACTTCTCCACTCTTCTTTGATCCTTGGATAGAAGCTGGATATTTCGTTTCATTAAAAAGATTCCTTGCTTGATTTAAACCATCTTCATTATCTCTCACTGTATGACAAATTTACTACAACAGATGCACGAACAAACTAGAATTTGAAGTGGGAAATGACGCCAAATATTTATGTTGTTTTTGAAAAATAAAAAATACTGTTGTCCTGCAGTGATATAGGGAAAAAATTTTAAAGAAAGATTTTGTCGTTCATGATTGCAAGAAAAATTCATCGAATACAATGAAGTGATAGATTCAATCTAAGAATAAATTGATGGCACATATCAGAAAGAAGTTTTTCAACAATGTTGAAAGCATTCTAAGTTTGTTTTCCTAGCCAGAGCTCGGATTTATCTTGAAATTCAGACCCTTCAATATGGATCTATTGAATATTTTTGATAATTGAATTTAATAGAAGAAAAATATCGTGTCGTTGTTATTTGAAATTGTCGAAACAAACCTTCGCACACATTATTAGATCAATACTAGTCAATGTACAAGAGCTATGATGTATCGCGCACATTAGAAAATATGTCATTCTCATGAAATCAATCCTTTGTTTTGGGGTGCTCTCCTATCAATGAAAAGAAATAGTCAAACCTTCATGTTACATGGTGATAAAACCGAGCATGGTTCTCCAAAACTCTTACTAACTAACTTTATAGATCTAAAGTCTTTTCATTTAAATCAAAGATCAAAGTAAAAAAATTCGTTGTGTTTGCAAACCATTTCCAAGCTCTCTCAGGAAAGAATTGCAAAACTAATAGTGTTAAAAACAATTTTGTCTAACATATCATTGGAGGAGGAAAAGACGTGCAGACTTTTCCTCTTTCAATTAGTAAAAATCGTAGATCGCTAACTGTTGCAGTTGTCGAACTATTAAACTTACATTTAGTCCTCTCTAATTTTGGCATCGATAATAGTTTGTTTTCAATGAATCCCATTTTTCTATTCAACAAATTCCAATAATATGTAGCTTGTAACGTTATAATCCTATTGCATCTGACCAATTTCTCTTACAATCTGTTTCATACTCAGAAAATTGCCTGATGTGTCTACCAATAAGACAAATATTATTATAACTGATATTCACGTTAAAAAAAACAAATCAAATTATTATGATCAAAACTCATATTCTTCAATAAATATCTTCTAAATGTAACGACAAAAAAATGCACACTATCACAAAGCTCTCTGTGTCCCGAAATGAATGGTGCCTTTCTAGCATGTCTCAACAAAATAAATGATTGTCTCAATGACGAAGATTCGATTGAGATAAAATAAGCAAAAATAAAAAAAAAAATATCGATATCAATGTACTCTATTGCTATCTTCGACTTGCACCGTTAATCTAAGGTTGATCCATGTAGAGAAATGGTAAATTCTATCATCGTCGAATTTAAAAAGCACTTTTTTTGTTTTCATCACTATTTCATTGGATCATTTATCAGATAGAAAAATGTCAGAAATCGCATATTTGCTGCCAGTATCAAGTGTAAATGGGAAATAAGAGATTAAACACAGTATTCTCTATTCGTTGTCAGTGGATTATTGTTTCGCGCACTATCTAAAGTTTAGTCAACGAACCAATCTGCTTCTAATCTGTAGTTATGTAAGACAGTAACCTTTTGCCGAAGTACAATATTTTCGTGTAATGTGCTGAAATGTCAGATAGAAAATATGCATTAACAACACCATGTTTATGAGCCTATAATTCTGAAAACATTTGCTCGTGGATTAAAATGTTTTAATGCGATTAGATGAAGACAAGGAGAAAGGAGCACTCGTCCTCGGACAAAATAAATAGCAGTTGAATTTCATTTTGCTTTCAGAACCTATACTTCGGCGCGAACCTAACGCACACAAACAACGATGCTAGTTTTTACAACTGGTGTGAGCTTTGTCTTACTGTCTTTGGTGTACAATGTTGGTAAGTGAAACTTATATGAGTATGATGCGAAATGCAATCTTTCTTCATATTTAGCTGGCAATTGTTTGGTTAGTGGTGGTTGTGCTGCTGGCCTATGTTGCTCAGCATACGGTTATTGTGGATCTAGCGCTGAGCACTGTGGTGCAGTAGGGGGTAATTGTCGAACTTACGGCTGTGCAGCAGGACAATGTTGTTCACAACATGGCTAGTGAGTAAGCTGATTTCTTTCTTCTGAATTATTACATTACTGTTTTTATTCAGTTGTGGCTCTTCAGCAGAATACTGCGGCGGCGGAATCGCCGCCAGTCCCGGTTATGGCCTATGCGGTGGTACTGGTTGTGCAGCAGGATCATGTTGCTCCGCACATGGATTGTAAGAGATTATTATGAAGTGAATATATTTTGCGTATATAATATTCCATGCTTATCCTTTAGCTGTGGAAATACTGCCGCTCATTGTGCAGGATATAATTCTGGCAACTGTTATGCCACTGGTTGTGGCGCTGGTCTCTGCTGCTCACGCCATGGATAGTACGTAATCGTATAGGTAGTTGATTCACAGAAAAATTTGTTCTAATCTAGCTGTGGTGCCACTGCTGCTCACTGCGCTGCCGCCAAATTCTTGTCCGGAAAGCAGGCAGCTTCACTTGAAGGAAAGTTCCATGGACAAGCGACGTATTACAATGAGACCATGGCTAGCTCGATTTACAGCACATGTGGTACAAGTCGAGCTCGTTCACTAGATGAAAACAACGAAAAAGTCTATACAGCCGCTCTCAACGCAGCTCAGTTTGATCCATACACAGCTGACTATATTCCAAGTACTAATCCGATTTGTCAAAAGAAAGCAATCGCTAAAGGAGTCAAAGGTGAAATAATTGTACGATTTTTAGATCGTTGTCACGATTGTGAAGAAGGTAAATACTATTGACTTGCTAATATCGATAGTTTCACTCGATTGTTTTAGGGGATATTGCCCTGACATATGATGGTTTCATGGCCGTAGCTGGTGAACTTGGTAATGGCCACACCGATATCGAATGGCATTTTCTCTAAAGCAACGAAACACTAAGAAAAGCGTGCCTTCAAGATTCTATTTTTTCTTAATCAATTAATTTGATCTCTCTTCTACCATTGATCTTTGTCCTTCATCTTTTCTCATTCCTATCTGTTGCAAAAATAAAATTTTTTAGCAGCACACTGTATATAAAGAAGCAAGATTTGCGCCATTCTTATCAATCATTCGAGTCTATCGGTACTATTAGCATCGATTAATATGAGAAATCCAACCAATGAGAGAATATGATGATACAAAACGAATTAACTTTTTCTTATATAACCATTTTGGTATGATACTTCTCCTTATCAAAACTCATGCGAATGCCTACACCCATATGTTGTTTTTTCTTGCTCAGCTGTATGATAAATATATGTATTGCTAATACCCTTCCTTATATTTGATTAAAGAGCACGATCATAGCAGTGTTGCTCCTTATAAGAAAGAATGTGTATAAGTCGAGTTCTATTCAATAGATTTTAATATTCTTTTTTATTTTATTGGTGTAGAGATGACTATTCACTCTTATGAAAATCAAGTTTCTATCTATTTTATTTTACCAGAAATGGTAGCAACAGTGCTAAACATAAATCTTACAAAGTTATCTGTTACAAGATTCATTTTTCTAGATGACGTTGCTACCTTTTTGAACTGTTTTCTAGGTAGAATTGTAGGATTTGTGAAGTGATTTTAGAATGTATTACTAAGTTTTGCTTTAGACAAAATTTTATATCCGCACAAGATGTAGAGTAACATTTCTTATTTTGTTTTCGATATAACTCGATCACAATTAAAGTATTAATGATCAAAACTTAACCTTTTGTGTATCTCATGCGGGAAAGTAATATACGAGAGCAAGCATTACAATTATCATGAACAAACGAATACGATTGTGTCTCATCGTGTCGTATGTGACGAAATATGACTAGATACTATCATATATTATATCCTCTTTTTATTACTATCGTTCGTTCGAGTGAACTGCCAATTCATTAAGGTACGAAAGTAATACTTAAATGGAACAGTGTTGATTGTATACTGAAATTGGCAGGATCCGAATAGCTGTTCATCAGAACATTTACTCACTAGAGCATTTACTCAATAGGGCAGTTGTTTGCTGAATACTTGCTCGTCAAACTATGTAAACAACGAATGTTTAACGTATTTTAACTAATTCTTGATGTCCATATGTGAATTTTGCATCAGATCCTATAGTCGTCTACTCAAAAATTCATTTTATTCGCTTTAACAACTCACGACTTGCCATAATGGTAATAATGGTGAAAGTAAATGGATGAAAGTCTTTTTTTCCCACTTTTCAACCAACAGTTCCACTTTCAATTAAACTCTTGCCTGCAATCAGGTTTTAAAACCCAAAAAGTCCTCTGTTCGACAAGATAGTTTGGCCAGTTCTTTATACTATCAATTCATGGTATATAATATACACTGTCCAACACACCGTCGCATCGAATCGAATTAGTTATGGACGATTGTCACCGAAATTTCTGTATGTGATGGCAAACTTGTTAGGTTTTAAAACTCGACTCGATGAAGGACTCTACTACTTAATGCTATCAAGTAGCCATATAATTCGCAAGCAATCGTTCTGGAAGCAAGTGTCTTAGATCTATAAATAGTGATCGATATGACTCACTGGAATTGATCAGTGGGTAGAGATGTGAATTTATTTTTACTTTCAATTCAGTTTATGAGTGAATTATATCAGCAATAATATAAACTTAAAACAAGCATAAATTATCTTTCATCATAATTTAAATTTAAATTATGAAGAAAAATAATTTAACTTTATTTTAAATTAATAGGAATATTACACTCCTATCATCAGGGGATTTCAGTTATGAAAGATTCTGATTAATAAATGATAGTCTTCAAGAAGTTAAATTACTGACAACCGCATCTTAATCTTTCGGTTTAATAAGTAATTCGATTTAACTCTTACACTTGTTGTATCAAACACTAAAACTGTTTGATTTTATCCCATTTATGATCACTATGATAATGAGCTTTTTACAATGTTAAATAAACCATTCTTATAATCAATGAATTCTTTCGGATAAAAATCAAAATTGTGAAAGTAATATACTTGCAATTTTGACATTCTAAGTAAAACCAGACCATCAAAAAATCGCCTGGTTTTGAGGTCTGGTTCCTATGTGGTTACTACATTAGATATTCTAGTATTTCCTATATGCACACAGAGAAGTTCTAGTATGAGACAGCATCAAACATGTATTTGAAGAAATTTCCATGGATATAAACTTGAATATAGAACTATCTGTAACACATTGATATGCATGTCAC
>JAJEKB010015070.1:0-10344 GCA_022393335.1 Macrotrachela quadricornifera
ATCGAACATCACATGGAGAATCAATATTTCTCATAACTATTCTGTTCATTTGTTTTGCTCAGTTGGAAGCAAAGCTTGCGAGTTGGTTACATCAAACATCACAGAAAAATCAATATTTTTAACGAAGATTGTATTGATCTCTTTTGTTCACTTAGAAACAAAGCTTGCGAATTCATGATTTCATCGAACATCACATGGAAAATTAATATTTCTCATAACTATTCGATTAATCTCTTTTGTTCACTTGAAAGCAAAGGTTGCGAGTTGGTCACCTCATCGAACATCACATGGAGAATCAATATTTCTCATAACTATTCTGTTCGTTTCTTTTGTTCACCTGGCAGCAGAGATTACGAGTTGCTCATCTCCTTCAGACACCAAATGGAAAGTAAAAGAATTTTTGGTAATGTTTTTACTCACGTTTTTCGCTCAATGAAAAGCAGAATTTACTAGAGGTTCAGCCATTTAAACAACCAGATAGTTAATGAATATTTCTCATAACTATTCTGTTCATTTCTTTTGTTCACTTGGAAGCAAAGCTCGCGACTTGGTCACCTCATCAAACATCACATGGAAAATCAATATTTCTCATCAATATTCTGTTCATCTCTTTTGTTCACTTGGGAGCAAAGCTTGCGAGTTGGTCATCTCATCGAATATCACATGAGAAGTCAATATTTCTAACCAAGATTGTGTTCATCTTTTTTGTTCACTTGGAAGCAAAGCTTGCGAGTTGGTTACCGCATCGAACATCACATGAAAAATCAATATTTCTAACCAAGATTCTGTTCATCGCTTTTATTCACTTGGAAGCAAAGCTTGCGACTTGGACACCTCATCGAATATCACATGGAAAATCAATATTTCTAACCAAGATTCTGTTCATCTCTTTTATTCACTTGGAAGCAAAGCTTGCGACTTGGACACCTCATCGAATATCACATGGAGAATCAATATTTCTCATAACTATTCTGTTCATCTCTTTTGCTCAGTTGGAAGCAAAGCGTGTGAGTTGGTCATTTCATCAAACGTCACATGGAAAATCAATATTTCTCATCAGTATTCTATTCATCTCTTTTGTTCACTTGGAAACAAAACTTGCGAGTTGGCCACCTCATCGAACATCACAAGGACAATCAATATTTCTAACCAAGATTGTGTTCATCTCTTTTGTTCACTTGGGAGCAAAGCTTGCGAGTTGGTCATCTCATCGAATATCACATGAGAAGTCAATATTTCTAACCAAGATTGTGTTCATCTTTTTTGTTCACTTGGAAGCAGAGCTTGCGAGTTGGTCACCTCTTCGAACATCACATGGAAAATCAATATTTCTCATAACTATTCTGTTCATCTCTTTTGCTCAGTTAGAAGCAAAGCTTGCGACTTGGTCACCTCATCGAATATCATATGAAAAATCAATATTTCTAACCAAGATTCTATTCATTGCTTTTATTCACTTGGAAACGAAGGTTGCGAGTTGGTCACCTCATCGAATATTATATGAAAAATTAATGTTTCTAACCAAGATTCTGTTCATCTCTTTTGCTCACGTGGAAGCATAGCTTAGGAGTTGTCCAAGTTACTATATAGATGTGGTGCTGGGATGCTCATAAGTACATGTAGCACGATACTATTCATCTTTTCCGCTTATACTGATGCGATAAGGCTGAAGTACCATTTATTCAATGCCCGTGTAGCAAATGACTATTATAACCAAGTTTCATCACATCTATTTCAATCACATAAAAGAAAAAATGTTGCTTGAGGGTGAGGGTATAAAACGACATGATATACAGATGATTTCTATTACTGCTGAATTCACTTGTATCATCATTCAAATTGAAGATTCGTAGTTCATAAATTAATTAGAGTTCACATAGAAATCGAACAGGTACAACGCAGGTTGACTTCAATATTTTTATTCACCTGAAACAATGGTTGCTTTGATAGCTCGATTGAACATCACATGATAAATAAATTTAAAGTTTTGTATAATTTTGTCAATCTTTTTCATGACTTCGAATGATTGGTATTGATTTATCTAAATGATCAAAAACAATATAATAAAAGAATAACTTTAATAATATATCGATTTATTTAATTTGCTCACAGAAAAGTTAAAATCAAGATCACTTTGCAGATACTAAAATGAGAGAAAGAATGAATAAATAAAAGCCAAGTTTTATTCACTTTTTTTCGTTTGTTCATGAGCAAGTTATCAATCTGACGCGATGGTAGAAGATCGCAGTACATATGGCTAATATATTTCTGATAGTCCTTTTCACGTTTTCTCGATTTGAATAATTGAAAGTTCGAAAAGCACAGTTCGACAGAAGACTTCGAGGTCAATGAATAATCCTTATAACCATAATTCTCTTATTCATTCGTTTTATTCATTTCAGAGAAGAGACTAATTTGATCAGACAATCAAGAGTCACATTAGGAATAAACATTCATGAGGAACGATTTGCTCGTGTATTTGGTCATTTCAAAGCAAAGTTTATGAATTAGTTACATGATATAGATCACGTAACAAATGAATAATTATTCGCCAATAGCGCTGTTCACATATTTTTATTCATCTTAGAAAAAGATATTAATTCGAACATTATAATCAAGATGACATAAAAAATGAGTCTTTAATTACCAATTGATCTATTTATCTATTGTAATATCAATGAGGAAAAGTTTTCATCTGAAGAAACTGAAGAAGCATTACACAACAGTTGAATTATTATTATCATGGCTTAGTTCGCATATTATTTTAAGTCGACAGTGAAGCTTTCGAAATAATATTAGATTTTCAAAATATGCAGCCAATGATTGATAATAACAACAATAGCCAAGATTTATACCAGTTATCTTACTGACTTTCAAGTAAAAAATTGAAACTAATTAATTTACGAGCTATTATATACTTGTTGAATTATTGTAACATTTTGCACAAGCATAATTTTGTTTCTGTATGTTACCCATTTACGACAGAGGTCACAGATTTGCAACTTAATCGAGTATATATATAAAATGAATGATCATAATGGCCTTTAATGTTCATTCTTTTATCTTAGCCTCTCAGTCATAAGTTTGTTTTTCTCAATCAGGTGTATAAAGATCATACAGCAAATGAATAATCTGAACAACAATTCTATTCATTTATTCAGTTCTCTACAAAATAAAGATATCGAGCTGAAAAATACTTTAAAGATCAAAAGACGAATACATACGATCCATCAAGTTTTTTATTAGAATACACTGGGTTGGCTTTTGGTGTGATTATTTGTGGCTGTTCTAAATAAAAAGAAACAAATCAGCGTTCATTATAAATTCCAAAAAAGAGACTAAGTTTAACTGCATTCAGGTACTGACACCATAAAACAGTAGAAGCTGACTGGACAGAGCAAGTAAAACAATAACACTTATCAATTAGTCGAGTGTATTTTATTTTTTATCAATATAAGAATTTTAGAAACAGAACAAAGCAAGGTTCCTCGTTCTCTTTTAGTTTAAAGAAAATCTAGTTACCTTCCTAAACGTTAGATAAATGATTCAAATAAATATTACGTTTTCTAAATTTTTTCTGTTTGATTACTCTGTTAATTAATGCTGTTATCCAATTGTAGTAATTATTTCTTGAGAGCGAGTATCTGAGAGTATCAGACATCGATGATGGAGGGATATCTCAAACTTAGCTGATTTTCTTAATATGTTGTAGAGGGCGATGAGTTGTGTTCTTTCTAAAATGATCAACTCATTCGGACACATTTCTAGGGAGAAATACTTAAAATATGCATCGTTTTGTTCTGATCCAAAGTTATTTAATTATATTTTTAAAAAATTACAGAATTTTTCAAATAAAGTGACCCTTCTGTGTCAAAACAAAAGAATCTCAACTTGTAACTTTTTGAGACATGATTATTGATTAATTATGCAATCGAGAGCCAAAACTCAGAAGCTTCTATCGAACACACGAATAATATGATCTCATGTAAGGATGGGTATTTGTAAAATACGCTCTCACCCACTCTGACCCGTTATCTGTAGAACATCAATGAAAAAAAGGATCAAATACCATTTTTATCGATCTACTCTCACTCCGACCCATGTTTGAACGAAACAAGTAACGGTGGTTAATAAACAAAACTATTACAGGTACTCATTAGGTATATGCCAAATTCAATTCAAATCAAATCTAAATCTTGGGTTTGACTCGAATTGAATTTGGTGTATGCCTAATGTGTGCTTGTGATTGTTTTGTTTATTAACCACCGTTACTTGTTTCGTTAAGATGTGGATGAGAGTGGGTAAGGGAGGATCGACAAAAATGGCAGTTGATTCTTTTTCCATTGATCTTTTGCAGAAAAGGGGTCGCAGTGAGGTCGTATGAGTGGAGAGTTTTTTGCTTTATGAATTGATACTATCCTCGACGGAAACGGTGGTCAGTGTGGATGAGAGCGTATTTCACAAATACTCTCTTCAAGAGATTGGTGAACAATGAGCACGGAACGATGAGTACGGAAACGATAAGCACGGGAATGGTAAGCACAAGAAACGATAGGCACGAGAAAGTTCAGCACGAATAAAAAAATTTAGTGTCAAGTTTGAAAGTTGAACTCAAATATTCAATACCTAAACAGCTATAATTTTTAAAAATTTAGTTCAACTGTTTGAGGACTAATTAAAAGCCAGGTATTTTATAAATAAGAAAAAAACATAAATTTTCACTCATTTATAGTCTGCTCCGAATTTCATTGGACCCAGAATAACCGCGGTGTTCTATGGTCAGTGCCCATGCGAAGAGTCTAAGATTTGGGGAGGGGGAGGCAGTGTGTAGTGGGTTTTGAAAGGGTGGGAATATTTTTTGGGGGAGCAAGTAAAAGAGAATATTTCGAGCAAAATTTCTTAAAAGAGCACAAAAGTTGTTCCAAATCTGTTCACGTCGCCGAAAAATCGAAGAATTTCGAATTATTAACGGGATGTACATCCACCCAAACCTTCCCGCTCGCGCAGGTCCTGACTATGAACACGATTTCGCGGCATCCTCAGCTATCATGATGTCCTCTGGTCATGATTCGCCGAATACTCGAGTAGTTGAATAGTGAAAAAGTTAAAAACTTGAATAGCTGAATACGTGAATTGAAGTTTCTAGTATTACATGTGCGGCTCAATTTTTGCTCTCACTCTACCAGAAGTTCATATTGTTGCCATTTTGAAAAAATAAGAACGAATAATACAAAAACATGTACTGTTATAGTCTTCTAAATATGATTGATTGTTTTATTTCTGAGAAATTAGATTCTTAACTATAATTAAGTTAAACCTATTGTTTTTTCATTAAATCTAATATATGATCCTATTAACGAACATATTGATCCGTCTTTTAAAATAGATTTGACTTATTTTTTTGTATTCGTGCTTAACTTTCCGGTGCTGAACTTTCTCGTGCTTATCGTTCCTTGTGCTTATCATTTCCGTGTTCATCGTTCCTTGTGCTCATTGTTCCGGTCCCCTTTTCAAGGAAATGAGAAAAATCGATTTTTTGAATATCAACTTGAAACTTCACATAGAGGTGAACCTTAACAAGAATAGCTTATTGTTTCAAGTTGCAGATATACTCGTTGTTCTTATCCTGGAATACGAACATTGCAGCTGCCTGTGTATATGAGCGATATAAAGGAGGACTTTCACAATAGTCTATCGTAGGATACGAAGCACGAAAATATTTGCAACTTGACACAATAAACTATTCTCGTTAAGACCTATCTCTGTGTAAAGTTTCAAGTCGAAATTTGAAAATTGATTTTTCTTATTTCCTTGAGGAGGACCACGACATTCTATTAAAGAATATCGTCAAAATAGGGTATCTCAGCTCCAATAAGTTATGGACTCAAACTTTTTTCAAGGTATTCATAGTTCATTAGACACTACATGATACACATAATCCCGACTTAAAGGGAGTAAACGGCTTGTTCACGTAACTCCGTCACAGTGTTACCTTATTGCTCATTTCGCTTTGATCATAACTCCGATAGGACAAATCGTAGAAAAGCGAGCGATGTCTTCGATCGAAGAAAAATTTGTTTTGAAGATTTTGATATCTGCCTGAGCTTTTAAAAGTGTTTTCTCGAAAACCTATCACCGAAATGTCAACACTTACTTTTGCAAAATCTATCAAAAAAGGTGGTGTTAATATTTTGGAGATAGATTTTCGGAAACATATTTTTATGAGCTCGAACAAATCTCAAAATCTTGCAGACAAATTTGTCTTCGATTTAAGACGTCGCTTGCCTTTCTACAAATTGTCCTTTCAAAGTTATGGTCAAAACAAAATAAACAAAAAATGTAACGCTGTCACCCTGCTGCTAGCGTTACGTGTACAAGCCGTAAAACACTGGGAGTACTCTCCTCATTAGTGTTTATTATTAAAATTATATGAAAATAATCTACTTTATTCTTTAACAAATGATGATTAATAAAAATTTTTAAGAAAATTAAGATAATCTAATGTGAAAATAAAAAAGAACTGGGTGATTCCGTGGGAATCCTACCACCATTTACAAAAGTATCTTTAAATTCCTTCAAAACTTTAGGGTTTGTAGAGCTTTTTTCGCTGATCATTTTGGCTATAAAAAAGTTAATACTAGGACATATAATAATTGAGAACGAGTTGAAATACTGAACATGACTCTTATTAAAAATTCAAAATTTTTGAAAAAAATAATGGTGTGTTATCATCATTTTTCTATTTTATTTCACGTTAAATTCATTTTCACAGCATTTCATCCGTAGAAAATTGTAGCCCGTGTGAAACTGCATCGAACTATGTATAAATGAAAATGATTTTCACGATAAAATATGTGCTGCATCCCCTCACTAGCCTATGAATCAGTACTGAAAAATATGCTCAAAAATCATCCACAAATTTGGAATTCTACAGCCTCGTGCATTATAGAGTTTGAAAGAGCGGAATTTGTTCTATCTATCCCTATAGTTTTTTTTCCATGGGAATGAGATTCCGTTATTAAAAGACAATCGAAATAGAAAAACTTCGCATTTTCTGCTTAAATTTAAGAAAAAGATGCACATTTATAACTTTTCATCCATCATTTCGTGAAAATATCCTGTTCTGAAAAGAAAACGAATAGCATATTTGGAATCAGCACAAAAAACTGCATTACTTTAGATCGCTTTGAGCAAAAAATATTTTCCATGAAAAAGTCACCTGTACTCAAGGGGGAAAGTGCGACACCTGGGCATCCAAAACAGATAACAGGTGCTGGCTAGGTGCTGAGATGCTTGCTAGGTGCTGAGGTGCTGGCTAGGTGCTGAGGTGCTGGCTGGGTGCTGAGGTGCTAGCTAGGTGCTGATAGGTGTCGAGCAGATGCCACGTAAATGTTGAGAAACCGGCTAATTTCTGAAGCCTATGCTCCCTTTCTCATAGAGAAAAGTTTAGGGAACATAAATTATCTTCTTGCTTATTTGCTTGTGTGTCCACATTCCACTGATGGGTCCAAAAATAAGATAAAAATAAGAGACTATATTACATAAAACTCGATCGAAGGACAATCGAGATCGACAAACACGGATATGATGTTAGTTCTTTTTAATTGTACAGGGTGTTCCAAAAGTCCCTTTAAAAAGTTCTCCTTAATATTTTTTGATATAATGCAATCGATCCACATAAACTTTTTATCATTTCATAGAGCCTACTCTGAAGTTTTATTTCATACATAAGAAATAAAATCACACCCAGGGTAAAATCATATATTTTAAAAAATCCTTTAAAATCACTTGAACTACTCAAACACTATTCACATTTTATTCTCACGGGGCTTTTTGGGATACTCTGTGAAGAAAACTTAATGAGCCAAATTTTCGAATGAAATTGGATCTATGAAGAGGTTGAATGCTCTTTATGATTCCCTGAAAAATTCAGCCAAAACGAATGGTTATTTCCTGAAATAGAGGATGTCCAAAAAATGTTCCGAAATGTAAAAATGTCAGAAAACTTCGATACCTTGTAAATTGAATATTTCAGTAAAAGACCATTCAGTTTGACTGAAACTTTCAGAGCATTCTGGGGATCATTCAACCTCTTTGTGGACCAAAACTCATTTAGATATTCTTTTTCCATTGATGCGATAGCTATTCACAACTTCATTTTTAAAAGGACTTTTGGAACACCGTGTATAAATGAAGAGCTTTGTGGTAGTTTAGAAATACGATTTTAACGAGAAAGAGCTGAGCAAGTCGTCTGATGAGCTTTGTTTGTAAAATAAGTCGATGCTACGTCATAGACTAAATCATCGTTTGTCAAATAATTTTTATACAGCCATTTTCTTAATGCGGTATGTTAGAAAATAACGTACTCAGATCTTGACAGCTTTCTAATTTAATTTCTCTAAACATAAAATCCTGGTATTTGGTACATATATTCGTATTAAAAGGCTCTTATGTCTAAAATTTTCTCCTTGAGTAATATCATGGTTCACGCTTTACAAGGAGAATACATCCCCATAACGCACTCACAAAAGAATCTCATTTTGTCAGAGACGGAAAAATGGTTAATTTCCAAGTAGCTAAAGGCTCTACTTCAGTACTTCTTTACTACACCCGTACTCCATGCAAACTCCACTCTAGTTCAAGTGTACTTCGCTCCCACTTCAATCCTACCGCAATATTACTCTAATCTCCTCTGATTGCAATTCGGTGTACTCGAAGGTATGGACTGGTCCAGTCCGACTGGATACCCAGTCACGGCTGGCTCATCAATTATTAGAAGAGTATCCTTGGGTTCTATAACCTATATTATGAAGGTATCCTTAGGCCCTCAAGTCCTATATCAAGAGGGTACCCTCACTCACCAAGTTCTATATTGGGAGTGCACCACTGGGTCCTCAAGTTCTATATTAGGTAGATAGCTTTTGGTCTTCGAGTTCTATATTCCGAAGGGACCTCTAGGTCCTTAACTCCTATATTAGGGGAGTACGCTCACCTCTCAAGTCCTGTATTAGGAGGGTACCTCTAAGTCCTTGTTTCCTATTGTATAGCAGTATGAAAGTAACAATACCAATATCAAGCAATAGCAATTGCTTTTAGTAACGACTAGTATCGGTATTGATGTAGGAGTCGCTGTCCTCTGACGCCAAATATCAATACTTTTAAAAATTGGCAACGGATTCGGATTTCTCGACCCCAGAAAACTTCGATCAAACTCTATGAAAAGTCGTTATTTTCATAAAGTAAAGTATTTCCTGGTGAAAGAATCAAAAATTTATAATTGGTTTCTCAAAGTTTTCGAATTTGATTTCTATCCTTTACAAAAGGTTAATTTTCGAAAATAACGACTTTTTAAAAAGTTTGATCAGAAACACTTGAGGTCGAGGAATTCGAAGCTGTTGTCGGTTTTTTCACATTATTGATATTTGACGTGAGAGACCAACAGTCTGCTACACCAATATCGATAGCAGTCAATACCAATACCAAGTGCTATTAACTGTTATTGCTATTGTTACATCCATACCTCTATACAATAGGACTTGAGGACCTAAGGACACCCTCATAATATAGGACTTGAACACACAAGCGTACCCCATAATATAGGACTTGAAGACCTACGGGCACCTCCATAATATAAGACTAGAAGACTTAGAGGTATTCTGCCAATATAGGAGTTGAGGGCCAAAGGATATCCTTCTAATGACTGATTAGCCAATCCTGACTGGAATTGATGCATACCTATCTACAATAATGATCAAAATTATAAGACCATGCATTTTAAGAAAAGCGTTTGCTCTCTCGCGACCAATATTGCATTTCGAGAAACAAAAACTTTGTGTGATTACGTACATTTGTATATACTTTATCTAAATATCAAATCATATTTCCTCAAGACTGTTGCATAGTTGTAGAAAAGTGATGGTTATAATAATTTAATGATTTTTGCTTGATCAAAATTATAGGACCACTAGCCTATTTTCGTTATTTGTGAACCAAAGAGACGGTAGTTTCTTTTGAAAGTTGCACAGGCAGAAAGCGGAGTACCGTCTAAATGTTGCGATGTAGAAAGAATTCGAAAGTGATCTTCGTTTGCAAATAAAAAAAGATTATATTATTTAAGCCAAAATAGCTGGAAAACATCGTCGGATCTCAATATTTTGGCTGCGGTACTTGAAATAGAGGTAGAATTCATTTTTAGTCATTAGAATCAAATAATATATACCTTTTACTACAAAAATAAATGTTTGTGAGATGTAGATGTTAGCTCCTTGAGAAACACGTATGGGTATCGTAACATGAGACGTATATTTCAAAAATCAAGATAATCGCCGTTTGACGTATTTCTTA
>JAJEKB010015077.1:6457-23052 GCA_022393335.1 Macrotrachela quadricornifera
TTGGCTACTTCCTACAACAACATCGGTTTGGTGTATGACAACATGGGAGAGTATTCTAAAGCACTTTCGTTTTATGAAAAAGCACTTGAAATCTATCAAAAAACTCTTCCTGCAAATCATCCTTATTTGGCTACCTCCTACAACAACATCGGTGGGGTGTATGACAAGATGGGAGAGTATTCTAAAGCACTTTCGTATATGGAACGTGCTCTTAGCATTCTTCAAACTTCATTACCTCCGAACCACCCAAATATTAAAACTGTGCGAGAGAGTATAGAAATTGTACGAAAGAAATTGTGATGTTTTATTTGATGAATAAAATAAAAAGCGTTTTCACTTACTTGAATTGCTTCTTTCTTCTTTTTTTTGCTTATTCTCGCGCGCGCGTACAGAGAAACTCTCTGTAATAATTGAAACACAATGGACATAGCCGACCGGTAAGGCAATACATGTACACACGTACATGTATAACAGGCCTTCACGGACATGTTTGCATTTCGCTTATTACGAGAATTTCTCTGTATTATTAAAGTAGTAATCACCTTGGAATATAAACCTAATATACATCGCCGTTGAACATATAATTCGGAAATAAATCTAAAAAGAAAAAAAAATCGGAAAATAATGAAAAAAAGAACTTACTTTGAATTGTATTGAATTGACTTGATTTGATTGTTATTGATATTTGAATAGGGCCCTGAATGAGGATAAAATAAGAAAAGAGATGTATTTATATAAGTATACACTGTAGTCTAATTGGTATAATTAATGAATTAATGAATGTTGATCATTCATTTCAAATGAATAACGAAAAGAATGAAATTGTCTAATTTTTTGTGAATATGTTTAAATTAATTTGTAAATATTAATTGTCTTAATGTTAAAATGAATAGCTGATTAATTTAGACAGAAATATTCGTTTTTCGACAGTGCAAATAGATTAATAGGATTTATTTATCCAGAATAGAGAGACAAAAGTAGAATTATTTTAGTCACCAACATATATATGTTATAGTGTACGTGACATTCAGATATTCTTTATAAATATGTATTTTTAAAAGATGGGACAAGATTATTGTATCTAATTGGAAATAATATTCTTCATAAAGGATTGTGAGGGTAGAAATTTATTGCAAAATTTATCTATAGATGTTATATGTCATTGAGAAGTGTACTATTTTTTTTACATTTATTTTCTGTGAAAATACGGAATTATATTATTGTTTTAAACGAAAGGACAAAAATTATTTGTTTAATATCATAGCAATGATAGATATTAAATAGATTACATTTAAATAAAGAAATAAGAAATGATAATATATTTAAATTCATCGGTGAATTGCATTTTTCAGTAGTAAATCTAAACGATGAAACAATTTATAACAAATAAAAATATTTGTTTAATATTTAACTTTAAGAAAAAACATTCTGAAGTCAACGTTGTGCAACAATAAATCTAGTTATATAGATAAGTAAAAGTATCATTTTACCATTAATTGATATTTCAAATAATAAATATACAATGATTACCCATGTAAAAAAAATTCAAGCAATACTCGACTAAAATCGATTTTTTTGAGAAAAAAAAGATGAAAGTTGATTAAACCGAACTATTTCAATGAAAATCATATTAATTTATTAAAAATCGAATCCATTAAAGTTAATTTTAACAGCAACCATCTAAAAAAGATTTTTCTTTATAAGCCTCGATACAATTGATCAATAATTTACTTCATCAATTTAACAGATGATTAAGCAAGATCAGCTTTATTCACAGGAATTTGGACGATACATCCAAAATCTGATAGAGTCCAATTATTTTCAATTAGAATCCTTTAATCAAAATATTTACTACAAAGCCTGCCTTCACATCATAAATCCAAATTAGTCTCAGACGTTTTCTCTTGAAATCAATCAAATCCAACTGAGTTTTTAATAAATTACTCTGTTACTCAGAGTAGCAATTTTTCTGAAAAATTGCGTTACTCGAGAAAATTTTGGGAAATTGTCAGACTGAAGAAGTTTTGGAAAACTTTGAGGCTGGGGAAATCGTGGGAAAAACTATTAGAAGGGAAAACCATGCTCATATCATAATTAACTGTTACAGGATATAATTCGTTCTTTTGAGTTTTTTGCATTATTTGTATGCTCTGTTTTTGACAATCCTGAAGCAAAACATTCGTGGTCATCGAGCTCTGGATCACGAATCCTTAGACAAAGAAGTGATGTTACATTAGAATACACCACCGCTTCATCTTAGCAGATCCATTCATCAAGTCCTGTCTCAAGAACTGTTTTTCTCAACTAAAGGATAAACAGTGAATTTTCTTCAAAAAAAAAACAGAACGACATCGTCTATTCAAATTAGTTTCACTTGGCTCAATTGTTTTGAACCGCTTGAGAAAAGAATAAGTAGAAAGAATTCGTATGTTGTACGGACAGTAACAAATAGAACAAAATATTCCCATATTTAATTTTACTTATATTTTGTGTCAAATAAAGTTAGTCTGTAAGTGGCGAAGAAAAAATAGCTTTGAGAAAATTTCCGCGGTAAGAGGAGAATTTTTTATTTTTTGGAAAATTCTACACCTCTGGTAGAAATTGAGTTCAACAGTTTTTACGTATAAGTGATTAAAATCAATTATCTAAAATTAATCAATTAAAATTGATTAGTCATGAGTGTTCTACTAAAATCAGTTGTCTACTAATAATCGACTAAGAAGTCATTGGTACAATAATATCCGTGTAAAAAAAAGATTGAAATTTGATCGTTTTTCCATTTTTTGACATGGATAGTGAATAACAATCTTTTTTTCCGAACTTCATACGATCCTAACAATTGGAATAATAAATTCAACTAGAAAACAGAAAAATATTATATATGAGACTGATATATTAATCAATATCATATTTGTGCATACGAATTTTAATGGGTACTAATATAACAAATATTTTTTTAATATTTTATCAGAGTCAAATTAAATTTCGAATATTATAATGAAAAACATCTTCATCTTCACTAGAAAAAAGTGAAACTAGACATTTAAATCATATTTAAATGTTGGTTAGATATCGCCTAATTCTATTTGACAGAATACATCAATAGTCAATAATAGAAGTAATAAGTTTCAAGATTGTTATTTAACCTTTGAAGTCATAATGTTAGATAATTGTTATTTTCTCAATTTATTCATGTGATACTTGGACATTTATTCTATAAGAAAATAAATCTTATTTCGATGTATTGTTCGAATATGATTGAAAGTGTGATATATTGATATAGATTGTTATTGTTCGTTTTATTTTTCATTCTTTCTTTTCCTTCCTCCAGGTGGTGTTAACATATATATTTTTTTTTGTTCTCTTGTATTGGGAATATTCCTTCCACTGGCATATATACAGAACTGTGTATTCACATTTTTGAGTCAGATATTTTATACAATAAATTATCATCTACATACACACTCAAGACGTGACAGAAAGAAAACATTCTATTTGAAGAATAACAAATAAAAACAAAAGTTTTCTCCGGTTCATTTACAAAAATTTTTATGAATTTTTCTAATATATTTCATTGAATTTAACTAATTTATAGATAACTTCAATATTAAATATAAAATAGAAATACATATTAGAATAGATTTTGTTGTACTGAAGATTTATATCCAAATGTATATCCTTTACATAACACAAAAAAACGACAATATATTTTGTTTATATCAAAAAGATTATTGCTTTTTAAATAAAAAAATCATTAACTTACTCATTCTTTCGTGAGATGGATCAATAATGTAGATAAACTTCTGAGAATTGACTTCCACTTATTTTTATACATTCTATTCTATAGAACAACAAGATAAACACATATTCAGTACATAATTTGAATAAAAATAAAATATCCTTCCGAAAAAAATTGTTTTATTCCGTATTTCTTACATATTGTCACTATAAAAATCTATTTACATATGCTGAAAATTTGTCTCATTTTCTATCTCTTTCTATCTATACATTTTCATTTGTACTTGTGTTTAACAAAAAAATAATTGAATACAATGAAGGTACCTCTCCTTCATATCCAAGTTCCTACAGATTTGATTTTTTACTTTGTCATCAAACCTAATTTAAAAAATTTTTTAATCACTATAAAATGGTTATATGGTAAAATCAATTATAAATTCTGACAGAATTTGAAATTCTCTATCATTCTGTGTATTTCTTAATTATTTTACATTTACATGCTATAGAATAATTCGAGTATTACGATGACATCCTTCTTGACGAGCTCTAAAAATAGGTAGCTTTTTATTATCTTGTTTGATTTTGTTTCAAAAGTACATAACACTAGAGAATTTTACGTTCGATCAGAATTTAAAATTACTTTTGATGACAAAGAAAAAATCAAGTTTGTCAGAGAATCTGGACATGATGATACCTTTATTGTGCTCAATATTATTTAGTAATAGATAATTGTAAATATATATATATAGAGAGGGATAGAAAACTTTACAAACTTTTAGCATATATAATTAGTTTTAAGAAAATGTTTTTTTTTATAGTGATGATATACGAGAAATACAGAATGAAGCTATTTTTTTCAGAAAAATATGTATTTAATGAAAGAACGAAAAACTTACAAATAAACCTGTGGACTGTATTACTGACCTGTGTGAAAAATGCACTGCGTATTATAAATGTATAGTTTTCTACATATAAAAAAATTAAATTTTTAATGATAATGCAATCAATATAAGGTATGTACAGTACTGTACCAGTACAGGATGATGTATATCTAATTTTTGTAGAATATCATTCACTTATAACATAATATAATAGGATAGTATAGTAATTTTAGTTTTTCCTTCCAAACATGATTCAAAGATTAACTTTCATATAGTTTAATAACCAATTTCATCCAAAATTATTCTTTAAAATTTTACAAAAATGAATTGTATTAATACAAATAATTAATCTAACCAATTTGATTTTTATTTGTAAGGAAGATGATGGTCGAAATAATGAACAAACATATTTAGATATGTTTAGTCAATAATAATGGTCTGTTTTTCTTTATTATTGACAGTTTTTTTCGCATATTTATGTAGAACCACCAACAACAATAGTAATGCTACATCTATTTTTAACAGATATTTTCTTTAATAGTCGACTACAAAAATACAAGTTTTTCAAAAAACTTTTTCGTTCATAGGAATTTATAGAGCTCGTTTCAATAAAAATAAATTGAAATTTACTCAATAAATAAGGGCATTTGGATCAAAATACTCAAAACTTTCGATAATTTGTCATCTTTGCTGAGTAGTACTTCAAATTTTTAATTATTTTAATCCAAGCTCCCTTATTTATTGAATAAATTCGAATATATTTTTTAAAAAACTTATAAATTTCGTGATTGACTATTAACGAAAATATTTATCAAAATTAGGTATAGCATTGATTTTATTGTTGGTAGAAAGATCATGGTTAGAATTGAAAAATAATAGTAAAATAATGTGTATTAGATTGTATTAGTATTTTTATATTTGAATTTTCTTTAATGTCATCTGATAAAATACACAAAAATATTGAGTGAATGAGTTTGTATCTATCAATAGGAAATAAAACTGTTTTAAGGATCATATAACTTGTCACACTTGAATATCTTAAAGTGTTTTTGAAAACTTTTTAAAAAAAAATCGAAATCATAAGAATTTTTGTCTCAAGAAAGGGTATTTCGAACATTTTCTTTTAATAAAAAAAATAATCTTCTCTTAATTTTTATCTAATTATTAGAGATTACTGATATCAAATGCATGTGGCGCTACAAAACTAAAAGTCCCCAATTGAGTTCGAGTATTCTATTATAATTCTTAGATATATTTAGGATTATGTGCAAACTTTCCGACGTCTAGATCTTGTACTTTGCTGTAGTCCGTCATTTCCTTTATGCTAGGTGTACAAAACCTACTAATGAATGATCTATTAAAAATAGGAGAACTTTGTATTTCATTTTTTCATTCTTAAATAAATTTTCTTAAAAAACAAAGTATACCAAAAGATGCAGCATGAAAAACTTCACAAATTACACAAGACAGATTATTTACGGACACATTTATTTATTTTGAAAAGTAACAAAATTATAAATGATCAAATTTCTACTTTGCACAATAGTGACTGTTTTTAATATGTTACAAACGCCGCTTTCTTTTATTTATCAGCTGACATGTTTTATCGAAAAACAAAAACAAAATACATTATAAGATGCAGTGTGAAAAACGCTACAATTTATACATAAGATTATTTACTGTATAGTTACACTTTTTATTTTCAAAATATACAAAATTTTGAGTAATCAATTTTCAATTATGGGAGAAAAATAATGCTTTCAATACACAACGGATTTTTTTTTTATTATTTCATTGTTCTACTCTTAATATGCTTATTAAAAGAGAAACAAAATATCCGACAAGTTAAAGTATGAAAACCTCAGCAATCTATACATTAAAACTTATTCCAATTATTTTCAGAGGAAAGAAAATTCTATTCAATCAATTTTCACCATATCACAATTTGATCTCTTCAAATTTTGGTCATTTTTCAAACAAAAAATACATCTAGAAAATAAATGATCTTATGTAAAAATTGTCGAGCTTTTCACATTGCATCTTATGGGATATTTTGATTGTTCATATAATGTATTAGAAGATCGTAAATTAACCAATCTTACACATTGTGATCTACTGCAAAAAGAATAAATGCCAACGAAAAAAGTCTTATCAAAAATTTATTATCATTATATGAATTAAAGTATGATCACATAACATATAGAAAGATAAGGTATTTCTTTTATATTAGATTATATATAAAGAAAGCTTCGTAAAGACTACCATACGGCTAAGTAATACTGAAATTCGAACTTTTGGTATATTCTATAGTAGAATTATCAAAAATCTGGAATTATTAGAAATTTATGATTATCCGAGTTTTAGAATTTCAAAAATATATTTTGATATTTGTATTTCAACTCATTCATTTGATATAACAAATCATATCTCAATAAAACAATCTCTGTACACCAATTCTCCTAAATATAGGAAGTCCGTTCACTTTTTTCAAAACAACCCTAGTGTCATAGATTTAATTTCATACGTAAAAAACAATGTAGTCTTCGCTCCAAGCACAAATTATATTTCGTCAAGATAGAAACAGTTGCGTTATTCGTCCAATCTAATGAACAGTTTTTCTTGCCTTCTCATGTCAATTTCGTACGGCGGGAACTGGCCGGATCTGATAAAATTCCGGTGTATTTCTGTAGCAGGATTTTAACGCCGGTTCCGGTCTCCGTATCCGGTCTAGTTCCTGGATGTTACTGGCTTCGGATGTGAAATTTGGATCCGGCTATCGTATCCGGAGCGGTTTCCGACGACGTTTCCCTGTGGTCTTTACGGTATACTGGATATGGATGGTATACTATCGTTTCCTGTACGGTTCCTAATAGCAATTTCATTGATTTCTTATGAATGGTCAGATACGGACCATATCCTATCGTTTCCTGTCCGGTAATGAGCATACGAATAGAGGTTTTTAAAATTGTTTACAAAGTTGAAATCTGACAAATGAAGTTTTAATGAGAGCATGCAGGTGTATATGTGTTTGCTTTCTAGACACATATTTTTGATTTCCATCTAAACTTAATCATAGATAATGATTTCAATAGATTTGAATCGGATTTATAATCAAAGATAATCAATTTCTCTGATTTCAGCCTCAATTAAATCATAATTCATGATTTCAATCCATCTCAATGAGATTTGAAATCAAAGGTAATAGATATTTTTGATTTACACCTAAACTTAATTATAGATAATGATTTCAATCCATTTCAATGAGTTTTGAAATCAAGGGTAATAGATTGTTTTGATTTTCATCTAAACTTAATCATAGATAATGATATGAATAGATTCCTATCAGATTTATAATCAAAGACAACTAATTTTTCCGATTTCAACCTCAGCTCAATCATAAATTATGATTTCAATCCGATTGAAAATCAAGGGTAATAGATTGTTTTGATTTCCAGCTAAACTTAATCATACATATTGATTTGAATAGATTTCGATTGGATTTATAATCAAAGATAATCGATTTCTCTGATTTTAATCTTCGCTCAATCATAGATAATGATTTCCACGGATATCAATTAGATTCGAAATCAAGGTCCAGTGGAAAATATCCTACCTAAATCCGGATAATTTTTGATTATTCCGACGCAATCCAGATTATTCCTTTAATAATCGGATTTCTCTGAAAAAATCGGATGAAAAATGATTTTCATTCTTGTTTTGATAACAAAAAATTCCTTTTTCGATCATTGAAATCCGTTATTCATTTTGCAATCAGCTTTTTATTAAATTCATGATTGCGAAAATCCATTTCTCTGATTTTAATCCTGACCCAATCGATCTCGATAATTTTACTGAATTTTAATCGGATTTGTGATTAGAGGCAATCGACTTCTTTGATTTCAGTTTGAACTTAATGGTAGATAATGATATGAATAAATTTCGATTGGATTTATAATCAAAGATAAACGATTTCTCTTATTTCAATCTTCGCTCAATCATAGATAATGATTTCCACGGATTTCAAATAGGTTTGAAATCAAGGGTAGCACATTTTTTTGATTTCCACATAAATTTAACCATGGATAATGCTTTGAATAGATTCCAATCAGGTTTGTAATCGAAGATAATCAATTTCTGTTATTTCAATCCTAATTCAAATCTATCGAAATCATTATCGAAGATTTAGTTTAGGTGGAAATCAAACAAAATCTATCACGCTTGACTTCAAATCTGATTGAAATGGATTGAGATCATAATTTATGATTGAGTTGAGATTGAAATCCGAGAAATTGATAATCTTTGATTACAAATCCGATTCAAATCTATTGAAATTATTATCTATGATTAAGTTTAGATGGAAATCAAAATAATCTAATATCCTTGATTTCCAATCTGATTGAAATTCATTGAAATCATTATTTATCATTGATTTGTAATTGAATCCAATAAAAAAAATAACGATTAAAATTGATGAAAATGAAAAAATCTTGTGGACTTAATCATGATTTATAATCTGATTATTTTGAAACAAATCTTCAATTAAAATCGATGAAAATCAGAAGTTTTTAATCAATTTTAATCAAATAATTATAATCACAATTAAAATCAATCACTGATCAATTATAATCGATTAAAGATTTCTGATTTTCATCGATTATAATTGGAGACTTGTTTCAAAATAATCGGGTTAAAAATCTTGATTATAATCGATTTACAATCAATTAAAATTGTCCAAAAAATTTCATTTTTATCGATTTTAATCTGTGACTTACTTCTTTAACCAATTGTAGTGTATTGCTTACCTTTTAATCCATTTGAATATATGCTTACCTTGTAGTTAGTTTGAACCTATTATTACCTTTTAATCGATTATAATTAATTCCTGTGAGATAATTCATTTTAATCAATTATTACTAACCAATCGATGGTAATTGATTATTCTTAACCCTTTGGGGCCGGCTACCAGAAGACACCAAGCAAAAAAATTTTTTTCTACATATTCTTTATCTTCTACATGTGAGGGTTACCGAATTCTATCTTGGAGCCTAAAAAACAGATATTGAGCCGAATGCGAACTTGTTGCCATTTGGCAACATCCGGTCGTAAGGGTACAAAAAATTGAAAAAGGTAAAATTTTTCCCTTTGTTGCAGTCCAATAATTTGATCGTTGTTTTGGTTCAGAATGTCAAACGAAAACAAACTTTATCTATCTGACTATTTCTTATATGCCTTAAGATGAGATATGTCCCAAGAATGCTCAAAAACATAATGAAATCGTGTGAATTTCACTTGTAATTGCCAAAGAAGCTCGCGAATTCAGTGAGATTTTAACAATATTTACAGCACAAAGTATTATTTCTATTTACACCATTATACAACACTATGAAACTTGTTTGAATCTCACCGTATTCCGAGCTTCTCTAGAGATTACAAGTGAAATTCACACGATGTCGACATGTTTTTGAGTATTCTAGGGACATATTTCATCTTAAGGCTGTAAGAAATAGTCAGATAGATAAAGTTTGCTTTCGTTTGACATTCTGAACCAAAACAACGATCAAATTATTGGACTGCAACAAAGAAAAAAATTTTACTTTTTACAAATTTTTGTTACCTTACGGCCGGGTGTTGCCAAATGGCAACATCCCTATTTTTTATTGTTCAAATTTATACAATAGTAGTAGCTGACGAGGCAATACATAGTAGCTCTATGGAGAAAAATTAACCACTAATTGCCTTCACCATTGAATGTTCAGTTGCATCAAAAAATCGTTTTTACGATTTATATGCTTTTTTGGGGCATCGCGCAGAACCTCAGTCATTTCCACTGCGAATGTTTTTTTTCTCTTCTGAACGCATGAATATGTGCTGAAATGTGTGGGTATAATTATCGAATTGTTAAAAAAATGATAAACCATCACTATATGTCAATTTTGCACAAAATATTAGCTCAATGTTGCCATATGGCAACATCCGGACGTAAAGGGTTAAATAATGGATTTTAATCAGACATATCGGAAAATAGCGTTTTTCTCGAGATTCGACTGCGAAACCCTCAAAAGTGCTATGATTATCCCGATTTTCAGTGTTAACAAACTATAGCGTTACCACTGCGCTAAAGTCACACACGTATATTAAAGTTGGAGCTCCTATATAAATTGTTTTAAAATGAGATGGCGCAATTACATTAGAAATCGATTATAACCAAAATAATCAATTATAATTCATTAAAAGTAGAGAAATAGATTAAAATAGATTTTTTCTCAGAAAATCTGAGCAACTCATTAAAAACTTAATTGATCTTTGTCTATTTCCGCTGAAATCGATTAGCTTCAATTATAAATCCGATTGA
The DNA here is from genome assembly GCA_022393335.1 of Macrotrachela quadricornifera. Classification (NCBI taxonomy): domain Eukaryota; kingdom Metazoa; phylum Rotifera; class Eurotatoria; order Philodinida; family Philodinidae; genus Macrotrachela; species Macrotrachela quadricornifera. The sequence continues at coordinate 17,429 of JAJEKB010015077.1, forward strand.
AATGTATTTAAATCATTTTCTATGATTACGTTTTGGTCGAAATGAAAAAATAATCTATTACCCTTGATTTCAAAATTGATTAAAATATATTTAAATCATTATTTATGAATGATTTGAGATTGAAATCAAAGAAATCGATAATCTTTGATTATAAATCCGATTGAAATCTACACAAATCATTATATGCGATTAAGTTCAGAGTGAAATCAAACAAATCGATTGTCTCTAATCATAAATTCGATTAAAATTCAACAAGATCATTAAGATTGATTGAGTCAGGATTGAAATCGGATAAATGGATTTTTCCGATTAGAAATTTAATTGAGATCTGATTGTAGTCAGAATAACAGATTTCAATGATCGGAGAAAAAAATTCTTTCGATGTGAAAACATGAAAATCACTTTTAATCAGATTTTTCTGCAAAAACCAGATGTTTTTAAAAAAATCGGAGTCTTGTCCGAATAATCAAAACTAATCCGGATTTTCGGTAGAATATTTTCCACTGAGATCGTGTTTCACATTTTTAATCCCGTCAGGGATTGTGCTAACAGCTTTTTTTTTTAAGTGCAGTGCATGACATTTTAATCGATGCTTTTTTAATCTAAAGAGTTTCTCCAAGTTGTAAACAGCAGATTCCAAGGCTGTAGGACTCCACAGACTTCACGGAACTCTGCAATCCTGGAGTCTAGGACCCCAAATGACTCCAGAGTCGTGGAGTCCTTTGGAGTTCAATGAAGTTACTCGAGGTCCTGGACTACAGGATTACAGTGCCTCATGGAGTCCATGGAGTCCTTGAGTCTTGCAATCTGCCGTTTTTCGCTTGAGTTTCTCTTATCCTCTATTATATGAGTTATTAGAAACTAAACACATCATCAAATGAACATTTCAAAGCAGTGTTTTTTGTAACGATCTACACAACTGACCAGAGTTTATACTTATAATCTTTGCTCATACTTCATCAGAGAGTTTTAATTTACATGAGTTGATATCATTGATTCAGATTCCAAACAATACTGTGATTGAATGCGCATAACTAAGTATATGTAAATGGTGATCCCTTAATCACATTTGCTGATATAGAGATTATAATTGATTATTAATATAAATCTGATTTTAATCCAAAAATTTCTTTTTAATCGATTGAAAATTAGTTCATTTGATTTCTTGATGGCAACATTTTAACTGATTTTTAAAATTATGATCGATTATGAATATAAATTTGATGAGAATCAAAAATAATCGATTCTAATCAGTCAAAAATCTCTAATCAGATTTGTTTGGATTACGATTTTAATCGATTTGCCAAAGTATAATCATTTTCAAGTAAAAATTTGATTATAAATCAGATAATCGATTGAAATCTTTCAAACATGATTATTTTTTTAACCGATTACTGAATTTTAATCAATTTTAATCTGATTATTTTCAAAAAACACGATTTTTTCAGAAAAAATTGAGGAAACTTGTATAAAATCAAAAATAATCGTGATTATTGCACGAATATTTTTTACTGGGAAGTCGGAGAAATCGATTGTTTGAATTAGAAATTTAGTTGAAATCTGATTGCAACCTGAATAACGGATTTCAATGGTTCGAAAAAGATTTTTTCAATGTCAAAATACGATGAAAATAATTTTTAATCGAATTTCTGTGAGAAAATTGGATTATTCAAAGACTAATCTGGATCGTGTCGACATAATCAAAAATAATCTCATTTTAGTTAGAATATTTTCGAGGACGACCAACTGAAACCGAATTTAATCGGTTCGCATTGAAGCTGATTAAAACCGTTGAGACTCTTAATCGAATATTGCGAATTTGTTGAGGGTGATGAAATTTAATCGATTTTAGCGGAAATAGATAAAGATTAATTAAGTTTTTAATGGGTTGGTCAAGTTTTTCTGAGAGAAAATCTATTCTAATCGATTTTTTTATTTTTAATCCATTATACTTGATTATAATGGCTTTAATCAATTTTAATCGATTTCTAATATAATTGCGCCATCTCATTTTTAAAAAATTTATACAGGAGTTCCAACTTTAATATATGTGTCTGACTGTAGCACAGTGATAACTCTATAGTTTGTTAACACTGAAAGTTGGAAAAACCATAGACTTATCGAGGGTTTCGCAGTCGAATCTCGAGAAAAACCATATTTCTCGATGTACCTGATTAATATCGATTATATAAGAATAATCGATTAAAACCGTTTATATAAGTATAATCAATTATTATCGATTAGCCAGTAATAATTGATAAAAATGAATTATCTGACAATAATCAATTATGATTGATTAAAAAGTAACAATGTCAAACCAAGTAAAAGGTAAGAATAGATTCAAATCGATCAAAGGTCAACTGCTACACTAAAATCAGCTTAAGAGATGATCACAGATTAAAACCGATTATCCAGCAACCATTAACGGTCATCGATGAAAAGTACCCAGTGAAAATTTTCAGGATTAAATTTGATAAATCTTGTAATGATAATCAAGATTATAATTACGATTATTCTGCATGATCATCCAGATTATAATATAATACAATCGGATTTTTAATCCATTACACTCGTAGAAATCGATTTCTCTGATTATAATTGATTAAAAATCCGATTGCAATATATTATAATCTGGATGATCATGCAGAATTATCAGGTTGGATAATCTTGGTTATCATTACAGAATTTGCTAGATGTAATCCTAAAATTTTCCACTGGGTATTTCTCCAAAAAAAATCTTTTACGATAGACTTTTTCCAGTTCTTTGTATTTTTTATAGCTTTAGATTGTAAGGTAGCTATATGAAACGATCAGGGTCGTGTTTTTATTCACTGTTTTTGTCAGAAATCTCAAAATTTTTGTTATACGATCGTGCTAGAAAATCTATCACTTCTATTCTCAAAGTTCGTCAAAAAATCCAGAATGAATATAACGATAAACAGCTTTGAAATTTATTTTAATATATTTTTTCTTGTTTTTGAACTATGGAGAATGAAAATATTTTTATAGGACTTCATAATAGTTCGATAGTAGGAACGTCTTACTAGATTTCCAACTATGTGGAAATTTTAATGGAATCTTCAAAAATATATGAATTTCTCCACAACAGTAACAGATCTATCAAAATTCTGCACACAATATTAGGTTACAAAATTCAATTCTATCTAGTTACTTGAAATAAGCATGCATTCTTTTCTAATGATTTAGAGTAAGATGAGATAAATATGTAATAAACTCAATCATGTCCTTTAGAACTTATATAATGTTTTTATTTTTCAATATCTTAAAAAACTTTCTTCACAATATATCTATAGAAATCTTTTCTCTACCGATCTGTGAAATCTTTTTTTCAAAATCTGATCGTGTAACGTAGTGATGATGGTTTTTCAGAGATAACTATCAGCATTATACATTTACCCCACCTGAGGAAAATGTATAATTATGCTGATGACTGAAGAGTAAATGTATAATCTCAGCTATATTTCGCTTAATAAGAAAAAATAAGTTTCTAAGTGCTCTATCTGTATTTTTGTGGCAATTTTTTCCCCAGCGAATACATCAAAATCTTCTCCATGCTCTGCGAGTATTTGACACATTTTTATCAAAAAATCCAAATTCCCAGTAAATCTTTTTTTGGAGAATTATAGAGTAAAAAATTCAACTGAAACATACCTTTTTGAAAATACCTACTTAACTAACTGTTAAAATTTCAAAAAAAAATCTAAAAATCAGATTTAAATACAATTTAAAGAATATTTCTGACTACTACTCATTTACCGTTTTGTTTTGCAGCCTAACAACTATATATACAAGTGTTTTTTTTCTCATTTCATGCGCATTTTCTGAGAACGATTTCAGAGATTTATCAGCAAAATTAAGAATGATCCTAATGAAATCGCGAGACTACCCAGGCAGACAAAACCTTTAAAAAAACGCGTAAAAACGCGTTAGAAATGCGTAAACACGCAGTTTTTACGCTACCATATCATTAAAACGCCGTTTTTACGGTATGTTAACCCGTTTCTACTCGTATAATTTACGACGACATAAAAAAACACCCGTTATTTTGCGTTTTCCACGCCGATTTTACAGGAGTTACTCAGTTCAACTATAAACACATTTTCTAACATTAGAAATCACCTCGTTTTTCAATGATATTTAATGGGATTGTACTCGTATTAACTAGTTTAACCATGAACAGGTTTTCTTGCGTTAGAAATCATTTCGTTTTTCAGTGATATTTAATGAGATTGTACTCATATGAACTAGTTTAACCATAAACAGGTTTTCTTGCGTTAGAAATCACTTCGCTTTTCAATGATATTTAATGGGATTGTACTCGTATTAACTGGTTTAACCATGAACAGGTTCTGTAAAGTTAGAAATCACCTAGCTTTTTCACGTTATTCAAAGAGATTATACTCGTATTAACTAAGGTAACCATGAACAGGTTTTCTTACATTCGGAATCACTGCGTTTTTCTTTGTTAACGAAAGCGATTGTACTCATATTATCTAGTTTAACCATAAACAGTTTTTCTTACATTCGAAATCACTTCGCTTTTCAATGATATTTAATGGGATTGTACTCGTATTAACTAGTTTAACCATGAACAGGTTTTGTAAAGTTAGAGATCAGCTATCTTTTTCACGTTATTCAAAGAGATTTAACTCGTATTTACTACTGAAAGTATAAACATGCTTTATTTCGCTATAAATTTCGTCTGTGTTTGATGTTATTGAAAGACATAGAACTCATATTCACTTGTTCAATCATGAACATGTTTTCTTGAGTTAGAAGTCATTCCGTCCTTTGATGTGACTGTAAGAGTTTTTACTTTTAATTACTCGTTCACTGATGAACATGTGTTCCTATATAAGAAATCATTTCTTTTTTTCATGTTAACAGAAGAGATTTTATCTGTGTTTATTAGTTCATTGATGAACATGTTTTCTTACAGCAGGGATCACTTTCTTTCTTGATGTCATTCAAAGAGTTTTAACTTGGATTCAGTAGTTTACCTATGAACATGTTTTCTCAAGGCAACGATCGCTTGGGTTTTTGATGATATTGAAAGAGGTTTTACTCGTATAAAGTAGTTCAATCATCAACATGTTTTCTTACATTAAAAATGACTTCTTTTTTTAATGTTTTTGAAAAAGATTAAACTCGTATTTATTACTTCACTTATGAACATGTTTTCGTACGTTAGAAATCACTGCGCCTTTTGATGTTATTCAAAGAGATGTGATTCGTATTCACTAGTGGAACTAGGAACATGCTTTTTCGGATAAGGAATCATTGTGATTTTTGTTGTTATAGAAAAAAAATTTATATCGTGTTTACTAGTTCAACTATGAACATGTGTTCTTGAATTAAATATAATTTCGGTTTTTAACGTGGTGGGAAATGTTTTTACTCGTATTTACTAGTTGAAATATGAACGTGTTCGCTTACACTAGAAATCGCTTCGTTTTTTAATGTTATTGACAGAGATTTAACTTGTATTTACTAGTTAAATTATGAACATGTTTTCTTACGTTAGAAATTATTTCGTTTCTTGATGTTATTAAAAGAGGTTTAACTCGTATGTACGAGTTCAACTATATGAATACGCTTTCTTA